>PVIJ01009244.1:0-68079 GCA_004024925.1 Scalopus aquaticus
ATTAGAGGGGATCATACTCAGTGAAATAAGCCAGAAAGAAAGTGAAAAATATCGAATGGTTTCACTCATAACAGGACTATAGGGAAACCAAATAGGAGAGAGACACTAAGGGGGGTGGGGGGGGTAGGAAGGAGGATAAGGGCACAAAATGGAGTAGAAAAGGACACAAGGGACCACGGAGATGGATCACGGGTGAAATGGTGGTGGGTTACCCAAGGGGAATACAAAATATAAAAGATAAAAATAACAAAAAAGAGAAAAAGAAGAACACCAGGAATCCCAGCCTGTCTAAGCCAAACTCAGTTCTTGAATTTGAGACCCTGCCCTCACCCCTACCTCTGGAACCCTACCTCAATGTGCCAGGTGATGGACTGCATGCCCTTCCAGAAATGCTAATTGAATATGTCTCTTGTTTTCAGTACCCTTAGCTGAGTCACTCAGGAATTCCTCTCTCTGGTTACTTCCCTGTGGCACTAGCACCCATTTCTAAGCCCCCAGTGGCCCCCATGTGCTGTCCTCCCACACACTTGGGTAGAAGATCAAAAGAATGAGTTCCATCAGGTCATGTTCCTAAAATCCAGACTTACATGGAGCTGAAAATTTATTTGGTTCAAAATTATTTGGGGCAAAGAAAGAATACCAGGACCCCTAGGAATTTTTTCTAATTGGGTAATTACCCAACATAACAGACAACAAAATAGGACATAGACTAATGTTTGGTAGAGTGCTTTGGTAACTCTTTGTACATGTTGTAATGGGCCAAGTTAGTGACAATCTCCCAAGGGAGGGTTCAGAGTCATCCCAGAAAGCTCAGCAAAGACAGCTGCTCAGATAAAGACATCTGTGCCATAAAGTCACCACAGTGGGGGTGTAGAAGAAAAGAGAATGTTCGAGTGAAATAAGATAAAAAACAACTGAGAAAAATTAGTATCACATCAACTATATTAGTCAATGTTACTGGACCCTCACTACAGTTTCCATGTGGATGTTGCAAATGCTGTACTCAGCTCAAATGTACAACCTGAAAACAAAGGCCTAGTACAGATCTGCTACTCCTTGAACATCATTGTGTCCTCAGTGTGTGCCAGCTCTGTGCTAAGTGCTCTAACAGTCTCATGGTCATAATGTCTATCAAAGGAGCAAAATCACTTGGGAAATGCTGGAAGTAAAATATGGAGGTGACAGCAAAGGAGCTGATGCACAACAAACATTTGACCGATGTTGCTGAAGTAATCAATGAATTGGATCTTTAACAAAATTTCCTGAACACCTATGATGTGCAAATCACTCTTATAAGTGCTAGACAGGTGGAGGTTACAAGACAACAACCTGCACTTATGGAGCTTAGAGCTGGGCTTGCTGAAATACACATTACACGGAATTCTAAGTGAAGAATGAGAAGGCAGAGAAAGATGGCAGAGAAGACTACTTTGTGGAGATCTCATCTGAGCAGGAACCTTCATGAAGTGACAGAGCCATGTAACAGTCTGAAGGAAGAGTGTCCTATAGAGAGGGGACAGAGAATGCACAGGCCACAAGGTAGCTCCAGGGTGGCATGCATGACCCACAGCATGGAGCAAGTGTGCCTAGAGTAGAATGTGCTGAAGGAACATGGTAGATGACGAGTTTGGGGAGGAAGCCAAAGGCTGACTTGTAGAGTCTTAGTAAGTTATGGGAACAAACTTGGGGATCTGAAGAAAGGAAGTTGGGGAGCATGTTTGCATGTGCTGGAGGTTGACCAATAGTTTTTCCATGGTCCCAATATTTGACTAAAGGACCAAGTTAAAAATAATAGAATCAAGCATTTGTACCTTGAAGAAACTGGAAGAATTTATCTCAGAGATCTTATTAAAAACATAGAAGAGGGGCCTCCCTGGTGGCGCAGCAGTTAAGTGCTGAACTGTGGAGCTGTTGCCAGCAGCGACGCGAGTTTGATGCCCGGCCGGGGAGATTCCCACATGGCACAGCAGACCTCTCCTGCCTCACCAGCTACTCCCCTCAGCAGTATATTTCCGTTGATCTGCCTGTTCTGCTCCCCACTCTGCCTCTGTTGAACCCTTTCGCCTCCCCACGCCGCTGGTCTGTACCCCAGCTTGTATGCATAAATAAATAAATCTTTTTAAAAAAAAAAAAAAAGCACAGAATAACTGGCTTTCCGAGCATCACCTCCATCATCCCAGTTAAGCCCTAGAAGAGAAGACTATATTTAAAAAAAATCTGTTGGACTCATCACAAGTGTGGTTGCCTTTCCCCCACCCCTTCAGTGGGACAGGGGACCAGTCCTACTCACAGGACAGTGCGAGGCTTTCTAAGAAAAACTCACTGAGATGGTAGACTTGCTTCCAGGAAGAGAACTGACATCTAACTCTCTAGTTGGGTGATTAGCTGAGCTACAGGCATTTTTACCTTTGTTCTGATCTAGAATGGAGATGGCAGGAAATGATAGAGGAGACCATAGAGTCCTGGAATGTGTAAACATAGAGAACAAAAATTTTGCACCAGAAGATTTTTGAAAATGAAGTTGCAACTTGGGTTGTAGATGAATGGAAGGCCAAAAAGCAAAGGGGATCAAAAACATGTCCGCATAATTGTCAAGTCTCTCACTAACTCTTCTTCCATGGAAACTGTTGGTTAGTTGTCCCAGATGCTTATAAGCTGTCCTCATCTAGTGATCGAGGGGTAGAAGACTTATATATCTTCTGTCAAAGTGGGGGGCAGGAGGAAAAATATTATTCCCTGGATAGCATGGAAGTAAATAGAACTTGTTTGAAACTTCCGTGGAATGAGTACCTAGAGTCATCTTATATTTGTAAGGCTTGTCAGGATCTGTTAGGAGTCAACCTTAAGGTAACTGAAAAATAATAACAGAGGGTTGATATTATTTGACTTCAAGACTTACTATAAACCCACAGTCATCAAGATGGTGTGGTATTGGTGAAAGAATAGACAAATAGATCAATGAAACAGAATAGAGTGCAGAAGTAGACACATACAAATAGAGATAAATGCTTTTTTGACAAAGATGCAAAGGCCATTCAATGGAGAAAGAATAGTTTTTTCAACAAATGGTGCTAGATACTCTCATACAAAAAAATAAAAGGGATCTAGACATGAATTTTACAAAAATCTATCAAAACGGCTCATAGACCTAAATGTAAAATGCAGACCCATAAAATCTAGATGATAACACAGGAAAAGCCTACAATACATGATGCATATCTGATAAGATTTTGCATAAAACACCAATAGCAAACCCATGAAAGAAAAAAATGAACAAATTGGACTTCACGAAAATAAAAAGTTCTGTTTATAGAAGACCCGGTTAAAAGGTTGCAAAGACAAGACACAGACTACAAGAAGATATTTACAAGACGTGTCTGATAAGGACTTGTATCCAACATACACAAAGAGCTCTTAAAACTCAACAATAGCAAAACAGTCAGATTTTAAAATGGGCAAAAGAGCCAAATACATAGCTCACGAAAAAGATATTTCAAATGAGCACCAGAAAAGATGCTCAACAATGTCATATATTGTTAAGGAATTGCAAATAATAACAATGAGATACCACTACACCCCTACTAGAATGGCTGAAACCCAAAACAGTGACAACACCAGATGCTGACAAGGATGTAGATCAACAGTAACTCTCATTCACTGCTTATGGGAATGCAAAATGGTGCAATCAGTTTGGAAGACAGTTTGGAGTTTCTTGCAAAGTTAAATATAATCTTACTATATAATTCAGTAGTTATATTCCTAGGCATTTACCCAAAGGAGCTGACAGCTTATGTCCACATAAAAACTTACACAAAAATATTTATAGCAGCTTTATTCATAATTGGCAAAATTAGGAGATATCAAGATGTCCTTCAGTAGGTGAATGGATAAACAAACTATGGTACATCCATACAAAGTAATATTATTCAGCAATAGAAAGAAATGAGGTATGAAGTTACAAAAGACATGGACACTTAAATGTACATTGCTAAATGAAAAAAAAGTCAATTTAAAAAGCTACATATATAAAGTATTATTCCAACTATCAAACATTCTGGAAAAAAAAAGAACTATAAGAAAAAGTGTCACTGTTTTCCAGGGAGTTGGGGGAGCTGAAGAGATATGAATAGGAATACAGAGGGATGTTTAGGGCATTGAAACTATCAGACTATACAGCATGATACTGTAATGGTAAACGCATGACCCTATGCATTTGTCAAATCCAGAAATAGACCAAAACAGAGCTAACCTTAATACACATCACAGACTTTAGTTAACGATAGTGTATCAATATTGGTTTGTAAATTTGTAAATTTAAAATTTACAAGGTGTTAATGGCAGGGGAAACTATAAAGGAGATGAATATGTGGGAACTCTCCTGTTCCCTATGATTAATTTTCCTGTTAACTGAAAGCTCTTCTAAAAAATAATCTATTAATAATCATCTTTAAAAAGCACCCAGAGCCATGAAATGGAGAGGCAGGAATAGGTTGTGGATAATGTTGAAATATATAGACCCCTGGTCAGAAATTTATCATTGTATAAATGTAGATTGCAAAAGTACCAATAAGTACCCTAGCACTGACTTAAAAAGCCCATGCAGCCAATTGTGAAAAATGGATTAGAGATGGCGAGAAAGGATGAGCAGAGATGATGGACAATGTTTCAAGTGAGAAATGGTGGTTCTTAGATTAGGGTGAGCAGTGGATGTAGAAAAAAATCAAAAGAGCTGGAAGGTGTTCAGGAAGTGGAATTAACAGAATTGGTAACTACCTGGTTATAACCAGGAGGGTGAGAGAAGGTGTAGGACCATTCTTGTTTGGGGCTGAGCAAATCAGTAGAGAATAGTCATTGACAGCAGAGAAGGCTGGAGGACAAGCTGGCTTGGGGGAAAAAATCATTAACTCTTCATTTTGGATCTTCTGCAGTCAGTGTGGCTGTAAGACTTTTGGGAAGAGATGTTGAATGGATAGTCAGGCATGGAAGTCAGAAGTCAAGCAGAGTATCCTCGGCTGAGAGCAGAGATCTTTCTTGGGAACTTTAAAACTCAGACATTTCTTGGGTTCATGGGCTCCTAGATCCTAAACTAATAATGTAGCTAATCTTCCTAAGCACATAGTATGCACCAAGCTATGAAGGCTACTCTAAGCTAATTGTGTTATTCAGTCTTTAATCCAGTCTTATGAGGTCGATGCTATTGCTATGATTACTTGAAAGATAATGAGACTGAGACTCAGAGAGTTCAAAGGCCTTTCCCATACCAATCACCCCAGAAGTGACAAAGACACACCTCAAAACCTAGTTCATGTTCTCTGATCTTCATACTGTAAACCTGGTTTAAAATCTTGTCTTCAATAGTCAATATTTTAAATATTTAATTATGTTTTCAAGTCTAACTTAGCCAGCATAGGTGGGTACGCTTACCTACGTCACTTTCCCACCCACCCAGAGATCTCAGTCCTTATGAACAATCTCTTCAGGAAGAAATATCTGATACAATCTTTGCATGTTTCTTTAATTTATATGTTGTGGTAAAAACTGGAAAAATATGATCAGATCATTTTCAAGCCTCATAAATCAAATTAATATTTGTACTTAAAGCAACCTGAAATTTTGGCAACTGCTTTGAAAAAAAAGTTAGAAGAATTAGGAGCAAAAATTGATGCTGGAGAGGAAATTAAATACATTGCCTCATTTGGAAAAAAAAAACTCTTTTTAATTCACAAAAGCACAGGTTTGTTTAAAAATCCCCTGGGATGAAATCAACCCAGAGGTTCAGTGGCTGTGGGTGCTTTGGCAAGTCACCTCTCTGCTCTAGACCTCAGTTTCCCCAGCTGTCAAAGGAGAATAAGAGTAGCTGTCCTGCTTGTCTCTCAGAGCTGCGATGAGATGCAGGTGAGATAATAGATGGGGAAGCTTCATGAAGTGTAAAAAGTGCTAGACAAATACCAGAGTTAATTTGAATAATGATTATGCTTCATATAGAGACAAGCTGCAATTATCCACAGACTGCACATCCAGGCAGGGGACGGCAGCCAGCCCCACCTAGGGGTGCGGGAGGTGGTGGGCCTTAGCAACTATCAAGGAGGAGGAGAGTGGGGCAAGGAAGGGTAGGTAGGTCCGTGGCAGCGCTGAGGTGAACACGCCCTTTCTCCATCTGCTTTGTTGGATTCTCTCGCTCTCTTTAGCTAAGAGAACTCTTGACCATTTGGGGGGTTGTGACTATCTCCTGCAAGAAAAAGACTTTAAATACTCAAAAGAGAGTAGTTTGACTGCCAATGTGGGGCTTAGAAGATAAATTATATTACCCAGGAAGAGAAATAGGCTAACCTGAAGCTTAAGAGGATCAGTGGTTCCACACCTGAGACAACAGCTGAGTCCACAAAAGCACCTGGACCACAAGGGCAGCGCAGGTGCACGAGCCGTTCGGCAGGCCTGGACCTGTGCCGAGCACTTTACCTGCGTGCGTGTCTTCTTCTCCTGACTTGGACATCATTATTGACTTGACTTGACAGGTGCAAAAAACTAAGGCTTAGAGATGATGCAGGAGTCATACCGGGCCACAGACTACAAGAGGTAAAGGCAGAGATGCACTTAACCAGTGTGATTCTTAGTGGCCAGGCTGGAATCCTGGGACCCAGGGCTTTCCGCGAGGTCCTGAAGACCTTGGGGCTGCAGTCCTAGACTCCTCACCATCTAGCCTGTCCCGCTTTCTCTCTTGCTGGAAGTCTGGAGAAAATTTTGATTCTGATTTTCAACCTCCACACCCAGGAGGGAAAATTGTGAAGGGCAAAATGTCCCGCCTCTCTGAATTCTTGTCCCTGTCTGTGCTCCAAATATTCGCCTCGCTCAGAAAGTGTTCTCCTCTTTCCTGTTCAAATTTAACTCTCCTGTTAGGGTTCTCCTGAAACCCTACCTGTAGCAGGTCTTCTGGCCCATACCAGCTTCTTTTTCCTTGAGTGTCTCTGGAGTGTCTGTGGCCCCTTATCTCCCACGTGGCTCCCGCAGGGCTCAGCCTCCTGATCATTTTTTTTTTTCATTTGTTGTACGGATCTTTAGAAATCTTCATCTCATTTTTCAAACACATTAAAAATACCTCTAGGGTAATGGCAATGATGGTTTCTCTTGGATCCTTCAGTGTCTACAAGTGACTGGCAGTCCATCCATAATCAAATTTTTAAATGAGTAACAGTAGGAGGAAGCTACTACAAATCAACTTTCAATGAAATGGAAGAACGACTTTCTCCATTGACAACTTTTTCTTTTTTCTTTTTTTTAAGAATTATTTATTTATGCGTACAAGCTGGGGTGTCACCCAGAGGTGTGGGGTGGTGAGAGGATTCACCAGAGACAGAGTGGGGAGCAGAACAGGCAGATCTACTGAAGTACACTGCTGAGGGGAGCAGCAGGTGCGACAGGAGAGGTCTGCTGCGTCATGTGGGAAGCTCCCTGGCTGGGGATCAAACTCGTGCAGTGACTTTGAATAGTTTCATAATGCTGAGTCTTAACCCCTTGCGCCACCAGGGAGGCCCAACAACTTTTTCTTTTAATAAAGGAATATGTGACCTTGATATGTCAGTATTTAGCTGGCACTGAGGGTGTTTGCACAGGGGATTACTCAGGGATATTTTGGGTGGGAGTCCTTTTGGGGGGATGTTGATGGGATGAGTCTCTGAGGTCACTTCTAGCTAGCTCTAAAGGTCTATGATCCCATGAGTGAGTGAGTGAGCAAGTAAGTGTGCAAGTGCTAGTGAGCGCATTTTCAGATGTCAGTTATTCACACTTGAGCTCTGCACCATGGCAATTGAGACCTGGGGTTTCACAAAACTCAGTCTTTCATCTGAAAAACACTGGCATGAGTAAGTGGAGGACAGATCTTATTTTCCCTATTTTCCAGATGAGGAAACAGACTTATTGAAGTAAAAATAATTTTCCTGCAGTCAGCAGTTGGTTGCACACCAGAGCCAGCCTTCACAATCCCAGGCCAGCTCAGTCTTTGCTTCAAAAGCCCCAGACAGCTCACTAAGGCTCCACATCTGCTTTCCTCTTTGAAGCACAGAAGGGAAGCTGGAAGAAATCTTAGAGAAAAGTCTGCTTCTCCCATTCTCTGCCCTCAGCCACAAAGCCATTTGGGCTTTACTGTGGTGAGGATAAAATGAAGTTATATAGAAATAGGTGAGCAGATGGAGCTTAGAACATTTCCTGACACAGTACAGATTCAATGTGTGTTAAATTGTGTCTAATTACTGGTGGGGGAGGGGAAAGAGAGTTTTTCCTAACTGAGTGGTCTTGGGTAAATGGCTTAGCCACTCTGTGACTCAGTTTCCACATGTTTAAAATGGAGATAATGATAATAGTGACCCTCACTTCCTAGGGATTTTTGTGAGAAATCACCATGTTAATGCATATAGCAAGCATTTAGAAAGCGCCTCACAAATTACAGGTGCTCTAACAGGATCGCTATTACTGCCGTTCCTGACAGAGATGATTTCACACACACTCTCTTACATGTGCTTCATGGTTCGCATTCTCCCCTTCAGGTCAGAGATCACAAATACACAACATCTATCATTTTGCTACCACTTTTTTTTTAAGGACTTCTACTTTTTTTTTTAAAGATTTATTTTTTTAAACATACAAGCTGGGATACAGGCCAGAGGCGTGGGGCGGCGAGAGGCTTCACCAGAGACAGAGTGGGGAGCAGAACAGGCAGATCAGAAATACACTGCTGAGGGGAGCAGCGGGCGAGGCAGGAGAGGTCTGCCGCACCATGTGGGATTCTCCCCGGCTGGGCGTCGAACTCGCGTCGCCACTGCTGACAGCTCCACAGCGCAGCGCTTAACCACTGCGCCACCGGGGAGGCCCAGGACTTCTACTTTTATCCCTTCCATAACCATGCCATAAATCACATACTTATTTTTTGCTAGAAAGGTCCACTCTTGGCTTCTTCCCTAAACACCTATGATGATTTAATCATGTCTGTAAAATGCCTCGTGACCAGGCATAGATGCTGCAAATACTTCCCAGATACAATGGAACTGTTGGGTGGTAGAAAGTGAGAAACTTCAAGGCCAGAAAGGTGCTGGCTTTGGTCCTGAAAAACAGACTTGGGCGTGTCTGAAAATGCCACAAGTTGGTAAGCAGATGGTTTTAGGATTTGCCCCCAGGCTTCATATTGTCTTGCCTTTGGGGTTTGTTAACTAAGAACACCACTCAATTCCATATTTTTATCTCTAGTCTAGCTCAGCCTCTGCCTCATGGAACATTCTCATTGGAAGGTGATCAATCTGCACACCTACATGCAAACCTCTCCATTTTACAGATGTGGTAGAAACTGTGACTTAGAAAAGGTAACACATTCCAGGTGATGCATCAAGAGTTGTTCAGCCCCTCTTCATTCCTCAAAGCCTACACTAATTCTTCCATGAAGTTGCTCTTGACTTACCCCAAAATGAAATAAAAGCGTATTTTCCCCAATCTCCCTTAACTCTTTTAATTGAATAAATGGAGGCACTAAAATAAATCTACATGATTATATCATTACTACAGGATTTTAAGAGTCCTTGAAGTCAGAGATCCTGCCTGTGACTTTGAATAAATAGATGAGAAGTGGCATAAGGAAAACCAAGGTTCTCTGTCTGTGGGCTTCTGTCTCTTTCTAGGAAACCACACTGTCTCCCAACAAAATGAATCTTGATCTCCTCCCCTTTAGGGCCATGAACTAGGTAGAATGGCTTCCTAAAGTTATGTATCTGAGAAATTCGTAGATGCTAATGTGCTCTTAGCTAATAGGTTATTCCAGAGAGGTTATAATGGTTCTGTGACAAGTGAGGGTAGAGGGGATTTGATGAAGTAGAAAGAAGGGTCCCAACTCCATAATTCACTGGGCCTTTCCAATGGCTCAGGTTTAAAGAAGGCAGAGTTGAAATGTCTGTTAAACACCTTTGGAGAATGGAGAATTATAACTATAATGCAATAAATTAGCAGGGCTCTTCAAGAGAAAGTGTCCATCAAAATGACCTTGGCAAGCTCTCAGCTAGATTCTAAATGCAAATGCACTAATAATAAGGAAGTGGATCTCCTCCTTGGTGCTTTTAACATAATCTTGTAACACCCACTCTCCCTGTGTATCAGTGTGCCCCTTTCAACATTCCTCCCCACCGCTTATCCCTCCTCCCCTTCACAACTCTTTATAGACAGGATGAAATGCAGGTCCTTCCAAACACCCTCTGATTTCATGCTCCAAACTCTAACATCCACCCTGCAGCCCTCTGGTCTCCAGTTTGGCATCAGTTGACCCTCACCTGCACTTACAGTTGCCCTTGCCTAGGAGTAGGTGATAATTGATCTACTTCCTAGGAAAGAAGATGGTGTGGTTTCAAGAAGCTCTAGTTTAATCACATTATAAGGATGTGCTTGCTGTTTTTCTTCCTAACCTGTGTCCAGTTCTAGAAACCAGGATTCTGCCTGCTCCCTAGGTCCCTAGCACTACATAGTGCCTGTTACCTAGCACCTGAGCCTTGCCTGGGTGACCTACCAGCAGGTGTCCCAGCTCCTCTAAGACATCCTGGTTTGTGTAGCCTGCCGTTGAACTGAAGCCGCCATCCCTATCCTTACCTTTGCTTAAAACCTGTTGGTAAACTTCCTAATTCTCTTAGACACTAACATACTACCCAGGAAGTTCAAGGTCCCGCAGAACTGGTCCCCACCTCCCATCACATCTCACACCACATCCTTCAGCATTCAACTGTTCTTATTTCTGCTCAGTTCCTAGAGAGTAAGTGTCTCCAACGCACCATTTTTGCACATCATGGTCCCCCTGGTGGAACCTTACCTTGTAAACACCAAGTTGGGATGATATTTTAAAGTCTAAGAAAGTAAAACAAAGTGCTTATAAAAGATGACATATGTTATCTGCTTTTCCCCCCAATACCAATGTGCCTCTGGGGAAGGGGTGGTAGAATTAACAAGTTTAGGAAGCAGAGACAGAATAATGGAATTATTAAATAGCTGACTCCTGAGAAGACCCAAGGGACAGGAGATAAGGAGAGTAGATATTTGAAGTCTGATTGTCCTACCACAAAGCAACTATTTACCCCAACCTCTTCTTTGGGGGTGAGGTGAGGAACATGGGTACCTTCCCTTTGGCTTTTGATATATGGAGACTGAGGGAGTCTGATACCAGTTATGGGAGCTGGAAGGACAAGCTCACTTCCTACCCCATCTTGCAATTATTTTAGTCAAGCTCTTGGCTTGGAGATTTATGAAGCTTTCCTTCTGTCTATCACATTTAAAGGGTGCAATGAAGAGGAGAGAAAGCTTTTAGCTGCAATGGGATCATATTATCCCCCCCCCACGTGATCTAATGGAATTTAGAAGGAAGTTATTTCTTGGTGAAACAGATGATGAAAAATGTGGAATGTGCCTGCTAGGAAGATGCTCTGAGCCCCTCATCTCCCTCACTTTGCAGAAGCTGAGGACAGTCACTTCCCCTGCCACACGCCGTGGCAGAGCCAGATCAAGAGTCAGACTAGGAATTTTTACTTGGAGAGCCCTTGCTCTCAGTCGGCCTGTGAAACTCAAATTTTTGAGCTGACACATTGCATCTAGAAGCCCATGTGCAAGTGTAAGGCAAAATCCTCCATGGTTTTCATCAGCTTGAAGAGATTTGTGACCCAAACCAGTTTAACAACCACCAGCATCCTAACAAACAGTTTTTAATGTCAGGGAGTCTATCAAATGTAATTGAGGCAATAAAACCCATTCATAAGAAACAAAACACCAGAGATCCAACAGTTTAGTGAAGACATGTGCTGTGTGTGGACTATTAACATCCTTAAAAGGAAGGGAAGAAGGTGCCACAAGATCACAAAGCACAGTCATGACTAACATTGACATCAGGCTTCCGGTATCATTCCATGTCTTTTCATTGACGAAGTTAATTCTCACTGAAAACTTACTAGGTAAATATATTATCATCTCCCACCCATAGATGGAAAAATTGAAGGAACAGAAATGAAGTCATTTGCTAAGGGAAGGTACCTCTGTGCCTCACCTCACCCCCAAAGAAGAGGTGGGGGTGAATAGTTGCTTTGTGGTAGAACCAGAACCAGAACTGGAGTCACCCTCTGAATCTGCCACTATATGAACACAGAGTATAGGCAGAGTCCAGAGCACAGAGGAGATCTGTCCCATAGACACCGCTGGTAGGAATTCATGGCTTATTGAAAGGGCAGGTGCAAAAACTCGGATGATGCTTAGAAGAACATAAGCTATAAGCACCTTCTAAAGAGGCTGTGGATGGGTAGGGTAGAAGGGAAAGATGGATACAATCAGAAACCCATCAGACAGGCGGAAGGGGCATGATTGAAAACCTGTGATTCAGAACAGCCTGGCCATGCTCTGGGGGTTCAGTCTTGGCAGCCAGGGAGCCCCATTTCAGAAGCAGGTCCTATCCAGACAGCTGATGGGGAGGCCAGGTAGCAAGTCCAGCCAACGGCTAAACACCTGGAGCCAGCAATTCTGTCCTCTCTCCAGCGCACCTGTCTCTGCAGGCGGCAGGACTGGCCCAAAGATGGGAGCTGGGAGCTGGGCCTCCCTGGATCTGGCCAGATGGTCTGGGGCTCCGCTCGTGATATGGAGTCAGTGGGGAAAAGCAATTTGCCCGCTTTAGAATGAGGCAAGAAAACTGAGAACCTGCAGGGCCTGCGCTGACTGGTGGCAGGACTCTGGCTCCCTGCACAGGCTGCTCAGCCGCACTCTCAGGATGGGCGTGAGATTTAGAGGAAATGGAGCATTTTTCAAGTGCTGACACTCAGCAGGCCCTCAAAGTGTTCACCATTCCAGTTGTTCCACGGCGATCTGCTGAGCGCCCGCTGAGCAGCAGGTCTGAACCAGACGCCACAGACACACCAGTCCCTAACCCAGCGTGGCTGCCCGCAACGAAGCTCACCGCCGACTGCTTGCTCCCTGAGCAGCGGCGGTCAGGAAGGCCTAGCGTTTCCATCGTCTTTATCATACATGACTGAGGGACACTCCAACAGTGCCTGCCGCAGGCCACAGGTCACTGCCCTTGTCTTCATCCGCCACTAGGCGCTTCTTGTTCCTGATCACTCTTGCTCACATCTGTGTCCGCAGTGGCCCTACACCCACAGGGCCTGACCAGAGTAAACCCAGGTGTGTGTGGCTGAACTGGACCAGAGCCGGACAGAACTCAGACCCTAGACCATCGTCACTTGGTGGGGGATAAGGGATTAAAGTGGGGGTGCCTGAGTAGCTGGAGGAAGGGCTGCTGTCTCCAAGTCTCAGGGTTCACCTCTGCACAGCCAGATCCAGACCTGAGTGGGGTACAGGGGACTCCATGGGCGACAGAAGACCCCAGCCATCATGCTGGGCCCAGCTCGAATCTGAAAGTAGAATCACGCCCCAACTTGTACAGACAAGAGGAAGGGGGCTGCTCGGAACAGTCTGGCTACAGGCTTCTGTGGCGGGCTCTGGAGGCCACTGCTGAGGGGTGAGGTGGAGCTGACCTATGGAGTCTGAAACTTGTGCAATTTGGGCCCTCTTTAAGCAAAAGAATGCAAATTGGTTTAAAATGGTATTAAAATGTAAGACCTGAAAGAGAGATGGCACATACAAAAAAGCGCAGTATCTCAGAAATAACATAAGTATCTCCATTAACTGACCACTTCGACAATGCGCTTTGTCCTCAGCTCTTTGATAGGCACAACGTGTGATGGCGATTTGGGAGTGTTTTGTCCAGGAAGAAGAAGGAGATGAGGCTCCTCTCTAATTGATTCGTTTTGTTGCTAAGAAGTTTTTTAGCTTCTCAGTGCAGTAGTAGGGTCAGAGGAGTATCTCTGATTGCTGGCAAAATGGGGTAACGCTCCCACCACTTGGGCTTTGCCGGTGAGCTGTGATCAGGGTGCTCGATGTGGTGCTTTGTGAGTTTTTGTCCCTGAAACCATGGAAATAATGATAAACCCTGTCTTTTGCCACTGCCTTCAGAAAAGACTCCCCCCACCCCCAAAGGATGTGGTGCCTGTAATTGCACGAACTGCATTAGCAAGTATATTTCTAACAAGGGAGCCCTCACATTGCCAATGCATTGATGGGCGGTGAATCGATCCCCCACCTACAAACTGACAACTCACGATATAGGGAAGAAGGTTCCACATCCTGATTTCTGACTTTGGGCATTTCAAATCTTCTTTTTCTCTTGTTACCTGTGTACCTCCGGCACAGGACATACTCCTGCCTTACCAGAAGCCTAGTCGCCCCAGCCCTGTCTTCAGGTCACTCTGCAAAGGGAGCTGACACACGGGCAGCCATTCCTGCACCAGGACGACCAGCCACACAGTGATCATGTAAAAACCAGCTGCAGGGCCTCCCCGGTGGGGCAGCGGTTGGGCGCTGCGCTGTGGGGCTGTCGGCAGCGGCAACGTGAGTTCGTTGTCCGGCTGTGGAGAGTCCCACATGGTGCAGCAGACCTCTCCTGCCTCGCCCACTGCTCCCCTCAGCAGTGTGTTTCCCTCGATCTGCCTGTTCTGCTCCCCACTCTGTCTCTGGTGAACCTTCTCGCCTCCTCTGGTCTGCACCCCAGCTTGTATGCATAAACAAATCTTTAAAAAAAAAAAAAAAACAGCTGCAAACACACAGGCGTATCTCACTCAGCCCAAACCAAATGTGTTCCCCCTCTCGAAGGCCCTTTGCCAATGCCAGAGAGGCCCCCCACTCCAAGCCAACAGCCACCCAGCTTGGGGGAGGGGCATGGAGACATCTATCTTAACCAACTGTGATGACTACATCTTACTTTGGCAAATCTTATGATTATATGTTGTTACGGACTGAATTTTTGAGCCTTCCCAAATCCAAATGCTGAGTCTAATCCCCAGCATGATGGCATATGGAGCCAGTACCATGGGGAAGTAATCTGGTCTTCAGAGTGGAGCCTCAGGGCTTCCCTGGTGGCGCAACGGGTTAAGCGCAGCGCTGTGGAGCTGCCAGCAGCTGTGGCACTCGTTCGATGCCCAGCTGGGGAGATTCCCACATGGCACAGCAGACCTGTCCTGCCTCGTCTGCTGCTCCCCTCAGCAGTGTATCTCAGTCACTCCACCTGTTCTGCTCCCCACTCTGTCTCTGGTGAATCCTCTCAACTGCCCCCCCCACCTCTGGCCTACACCCCACCTCTTGTATGCATAAATAAATAAATCTTAAAAAAAAAAAAGAAGAGTGGAGCCCTCAGGAATAAGATAATTGCCCTTCTAAGAAGAGACCAGAAAATTCACTTGCTCTCTCTCTACCATGTGAGGATCCAGTGAGAAGTCGACAGTCTGCAGAAAAGGGCCTCACCACAACCCAACTGCTGGAATCACGATGATAGACTTTCAGCCCCCAGAGCCATGAGAAGTAAATGCATATTGCTTCTCAGCCTCTCAGTCAGTGATGCTTGTTACGGAAGCCCAAAGGGACTGAGACAGACATGCTCACTTGAACCTGCTGCAAGGGTTTCCCCAGAGCCTCAAAGGGCTCTTGTGCAAGTGGGGGTGGGACCGGGGGCTGAATCTGTAGCTTGTCACTGCCCTCAAGGCAACCCCCCACGTGTGTGACCTGGGGAGGAGCGAGACGTGGGCTAGCATCACGCAGCTGTGATCCTGGCAAGGCTGGTCTGGCGTGGGGGCTGCCTTTGTCTGTGATGGCCTTGTCTGTGGCCTTGTCTGTGGGAGAGGCAGGAAGTCCTCAGCCTCCTTGAAAAAGAGACCAGAAAGGAATCAAATCTCCAATCGCCCCATTTAAGGAGGCAGCATCTGAATTTGAAACGGCCACTTCCATTTCCATCTGAGAAATGATATACTCATATTGGGACTTTTGGTTTGCCCATTGCCCTCCCCCAGCCTTGAAGTTTGCAGCTGATTAACCCAGGAGCCAAATGGCCATCAGCCCCTGTAGTTAAAGAATCACATTAGTTGCAGTAGGGATGGTGTAGAAACCTCTAAGTTGGAAGAACAAATGCAGCGAGCATCAAAACATCTGTAGAGACATCTGCTGTCCCAGCCCCTGGGGATCGAAGTGCCTGCGCATGCAACTTCGCTCTTCAAACCAGTTGTGAGTTCCTGGTACAGAGGTTGGGTTTAGAGGGAAACAGAAGCAGAACCCTGATGGGGATTCATTCCCCAGCCCACTGGCAGGGCTGGCTACCATCCCTAAGGGCATGTTTTAAACCTTTCAGCAAAATTCTGAGTTTTTATTGAAAGCAGTAATCTGGTTAGCAATAAAATCTGACATCTCTACATCATGATCAGCACTGAAAGCCTCGTTTTCATCCAAATAGTTGACCCCCTTTCCCAGCTTCGCCCACCCACTCCCGTTTGGTAACCATCAGTCTGTGCTCTGTAAGGGGGCGTGAACAAACATATCTCTAATTCTGCCCCTCTTTGCAGTTATCCTCTGTGGAGCTCAGCTCATGCTCTGAGAGCTTAAACCCTGGAGGAAAGGCGCCTGGCAGGAACCTTAAGCCCACGCCGCTATTTTTACAGAGATAATAAGGTCCAGAGGGAAAAAAAATGACTTGGCTAAGATCACGCGGTAAGAAGGCAGCAGAAACAGTGTAAATACTCGGATTTCCAAATTCCCCATCCAGGCTTCTTACTGCATTTCCCCCCAGCTGCTTTACCAGAAAGGCAGCCAGGGCTCCTTCCAAAGACCTGACCTCCCTCACCACCTCTGGACGCGGCTTCTGGTCCTCCAGCCAACAGAGGGCGCCTCGGCCTCCCGCAGTGTCCACGCCCCTCCCGCCCGGCTGACTCCTGGCTGCGTCTGTGCTCACGGAGTCTTGGCGCCCAGATCTGGCAGAACGGGGAGCACACATCGACCTGCTCGAGCCCAGGCTCCCTGTGTGCATCGTGAAGTGCTCGGCCAGAGCGCCAGGCCAGGCCGGTGAGCAGTAGCCAGATGTGGCTGGGACTCTGCGGGACCCGTGGCTGGAGTCCAGGACAGCAGAGAAGCAAGAGGCAAGGAGGTCCTGCTGGCCAGCTCCCAGATGCCACTTGGGTTTAAGTCTCCTTTGAAAGTGTCTCCAGGTCAGCCCCCTCTGACTGTAGCATCCCTAAAGGCAAATTATGGTTTTGGTGCTTTTCTCTTTCACTCCCAATGGTCCGGTGGAGGCCAGTAGAGTCTCCTACTGACATCATTTCATGGCTATACCCCCATCACCTAAAGAGCACTTGAGTAGTACCCCGAGTGAGGTCTTCCAGAAGCTCCCAGTTCTGGTGGCACGCCCCCAGCCCATCTCTGTCCTCCACCCAGTTGCCCTGTTCTGCTGTCTTCATGACTTCTCATTCTCTGAAATGTCTTTTTTCTATTGATGAAGAGTCATTGTGCCTCTGTCTTTAAGACCTTCATCTCCGGGGTCAGAGTGTCCTGACCCTACCACTATAAAACCTCAGTTATCTAACTTGCATCTCTATGTCTCAGTTTCCCATCGTAAAGGGAGGAAAGCAATAATGCCTGCCTCAGAGAGTTGTCATGGAGATTCATTTAATCCATCAAAGATGCTTAGAAAGGCAGCTGGCACATGGTAATCAATAAAGGTCAGATACTACTATTGTTATCACAGGGCTTTCATATTGTGGTTTATCTCATTTTCTTCTTAGTGTGGTTTCCACAAAGTCAGGATCCCTGGCTGTCTATACACCTCTATCTCTCGAGTCCACAAAAATACCTAGTGCATTGTTGGTGCTCCATAAAGGTTCATCAAACAAATGAATCAATACTCTCCATAAGTGTCCCCTCGCCTCCATTTCCTTCTCCTGCACTCTAATCTTAAATGAGTCCCTACCCACTCTCTCCTCTGATTCCCCTTGGGGCCCTGTCCAGACTTTAACCATTGAAACTTGGACTCTCTTTTACTAGTCTATTTAATTGCTTGTGTACACACTATCAGTTCCTTGAGGTTAGGGACCATAAGTTATTCATCTGTGTCTTCCCCCAGTTAGCATGCTGGCTGGCACATGGAAGACTCTGAGGGAGGGAAGGAAGGGGAGACACTACATATGGCTCTGATCACAGAAAACCCCTCTCCAGTTCACCAAATACTCCTCATCACATGAACAGTGGAAACCCATATTCCTAGAAGACTCTCATCCATCCATGGCATCATCTCAAACACTGTTTATACTCTTTCCAGATTCTGTGCCCCTGCCCCTTCATGTACGTAAATTCCAAGGCATTTGGTGCTTCTCTCCTTTCTTTAAGTCATCTCAGTCATCCCCCCCTAAAAGCCTTTTGTCTTGTCTTACCCCTGACCTCAGTGTCCTTTACCCATTTCCTCTCAGAGTCAGTACTGCCTCTTCCTTCCCTAGTCTCATCTCATCTTCTTGAGTATCTCCCCAGAAGGTTAATCTGTATTTCCAAGACACTTTTGACTTCTGCTTCTGCATCTGTCACAGTCCCCATTCAGTTTTCTTCACTGGGTGGAAGATTCCAAAGGTCAAGGGCCACTTCTATACAATGAGGTCCACAGAGCTGCTCAAACAATGCTTGACCCGGGGGAGTGGTTAATGAATCAAGTAAAAGAAATCGCAGTGTGGTGTTGACTATATAGCTTATGATTTATCATCTCAGCCTGAAGTGACTGTTCACCTAGTTCTAAATTCCCAATGTGGATTCAGCAAGTACTCAGCGAGTACCTGTTCTTTGTGCTGCTCTCCTTAAGGAGCCCATAATCTCACTGAAAATACAGGCAAGGAGGAGAAATGTCTACAGAAGTCACTGTGTGGGGAGAAGAGATGCATTAAGTACTTATGCTACACAAACTCTTTATGTGTGTAATATAGGAAACCATCATTCACATCCATTCATCTTTCTCATAAGTACATTTGAAAAACCAGCCAAAAGCTGCCTTGGAGATCATCTTACTCAACCTTGCCCCCCAATCCATTTTATAGATGAAATCACTCAAGTCCAGAGAAGATTGGTTAACTTGCCCAATCTTGAAAGCTGAATTACAGCAATGGTAGAATGAGCTCTGAGAGCTAGTCCTCTACT
The DNA here is from genome assembly GCA_004024925.1 of Scalopus aquaticus. Taxonomy (NCBI): domain Eukaryota; kingdom Metazoa; phylum Chordata; class Mammalia; order Eulipotyphla; family Talpidae; genus Scalopus; species Scalopus aquaticus. The sequence goes on from PVIJ01009244.1 coordinate 19,045, forward strand.
TCTGCCTGCTCCCTTCCAAAATAATCAAAAAAAATCAGAGAGCAACATTCCAAATCTTCTTTGCAATAGAGTGAAGTGTTAAATTAACTCACCAATGGATGAAATAGCACATTGTGAACCAAAGTGTTAAACTGCGTGAGAAAGTGTTACTTCGTCTACTGTTACAGAGGAGGCAGGTATTTCCCTGGGGTATTTCATTTATGGAAAGGGTTAGGAAGGCTTCCAGGGAGACCGCAGCAGGTCCAGAAGCACAGGAACCAACTGGATTGCTGAGGGCAAAGGGGATGTGTCACTAATGTGGTAAAAGCATGTCCAATATCAGCAACTCCTCCCTGACAGCTTGCAGAAATGAGGACTGTAATGTCTAGTATTTCCTCTTTATTTTGATTTGCATATGTCTGCATATATATTTGCTACTTTTTCTCTCCCTCTCTCATTCTCCAACCATCTAACACGAAATATGCCTAATCAGAATTAATTTTATGTCTCAATAGTTTAATTAGAATATCAAAGAGGGTCTCCCTGGTGGCGCAAGGGGTTAAGTCTAAGCACTATGAAGCTATCAGCAGCCACGCAGCATGAGTTCGATCCCTAGCCAGGGAGCTTCCCACATGGCACAGCAGACCTCTCCTGCCTCGCCCGCTGCTCCCCTTAGCAGTGTACTTCAGTCAATCTGCCTGTTCTGCTCCCCACTCTGTCTCTGGTGAATCCTCTCACCCTCCCCCTACCACACCTTTTGCCTGCACCCAGTTCTCATATGCATAAATAAACAAATCTTAAAAAAAAAAGAGATATCAAGGAAAGAATGTGACTTAGCTGAAAAAAGAATGGACATCACCCAAAAATGGGCAAAGGGCTCTGTGTTCTATGGAAGGGTGTGTGTGTGTGTATGTGTGTGTGTGTATGTGTGTGTGTGTTTAGTTATGTGTGGAAATGCACTAATGAAAATAACAGTCTGCTGTTGTCTTTCCTGGAACACTAAATGCATCTAGAAGAGATCTAAGTGAATGTGGTTGACCTGGTAAGCTAAAGGTGGGTTTCCCAGAATTCCCTGGGCGGCTCCAGGCAACCTTGACCACAAAGACGTTTGCATGAAATTTGGAAGCAGAAGAGGGAAACACCGTCTTTTTTGTTTTGTTTTGTTAACATGAAGGTCTGCATAGAGTTCAAGTTCAACACTGGCTCCCATTCAATCTCCTCCAAATCCTGGGCCGCATGAGCACCTCCGAAGCAAAGGGAGCCTGCTGCTCCTCACGCGTGTCCTGGTCCCTCACTTCGCATCCAGCTCTCCTCTCAGCCGTGCGTTAAGTTGACGCCAGACCCAGCACCAAAGAAGTAGCAGGTCGCTGACCTCTACATCAGCTCCTTGGCGAGCTCCCAGACTGCCTTATCGTATGATTTTCTGCCCTTCTGTTGCCCTATCAAACCCTAACCGAGAGACCTTGGTGACCCCCTTCTATGCTGCTCCAACCACACTCACCTCCTCCTGCCCCTGCACACAAAGCCTGTCCCCACAAAGACCTTTCACTCTTGCCATTCTCCAGCCTGAAAACCTTTCTTCAGATACCCTCAAGCCTTCTCCTCCTCAAAAGTTCTCACTTCGAACGTCACTTCTATCACTTCTCAGAAAAAAAAAAAAAAATGTCACTTCTATCAGGAGGTTTTCCCTAATTACTGAGCATCTAAAATGACTTCCCAGTCATTCTTTACCATGTGACACCATTACTGTTTCCATGGCACCACTCTCTAAACTATATTTGTTTAGATATTTCGTGTTCTCTCTTCTTTTTGAAGCTCTCTGAGGGTAAGGATCTTGCCTGACTCATCAGCACTGTGTCCCCTTACCGGGAACAGGGCTTGTCGCTTGCAAAATAAGTGAGGGAAACCGTTCAAGTCACACACACACACACCACCACCCCCAGGGTCAGGTCTTCCTCCCAGAGCCACCAAGAGGATTGGCTGATCCTGCAGAGACAAGTGTTTGCAGCCAAAACTGCAGCCAGAAATTGGCTCCCAGAGTTCAGTCACTACCCAGCATCCCAGCCTGCCAGGGACTTGAGGGTAGAGCTGGAATCCTGAGGGGAGAATCAGATCTCTGAGCTTCCTGGATGCCAGAGGGCTATTTTTGCTCTATTTTCTTCTTATTTGTACTGTCTTCACAAGATGCCAGAGTCCCCTTCTGCTCATAGCCCCTGTGTGCTGTGTGGCTTCAGCTTAAAGAAAAAACAACCCCCCCCACACACACACACACACTTCCAGTTTCCATGCCTGGTAATTCTTGGTTTTTGGCCTTTTGCCTCCTTACCCACCCACAGAGCCGACGCCAGTCCCCCAGCCTCTGCCTGGTGCCCACTGAATCACACTGACATCGGCGTCCAATTGATTTCCTTGCCTCCGCCTTGCAAACATGGATGAAAAGAAACACTATTTCATCTAGCCTAGCGGGAAGGCGGGTACTGAGGGGGAGAGGCAGAGGAATTTTCTAGAAGACGATGCAGAGGTCCTGCACATCAATACAATCAAAATAGCAGAGTGAGTCCAGCTCATATATCTTAGGTTTGGGTCTGAAAAATTAAAGGATAAAAAATTCCTAGGCAGAGCTGTGGCTAAAATGAGAAGCCAGTCAGTGATAATACAGTTCACTTTCAACTCCTAATTGGGGAAGTAATGAACTTGTCCCCACCTCCCAGGCTGCATTAGGCATCTATGAAGCTACAAAGTGGAATAAGTGGCTCCGTCAGAAATGCTCTTCTTCCCGCAGAGCTCACGCCATGCGTGGAGCATACTTAGCAGAGCCTGAGGGATTGCCTTGGGATGGAGGCTGGCCGCTCTGGCCATAGGTTTTTTGAGACAGGAGTTAACAGTTATAGAGACAAACTCTGCAAGGTTTCTTTGGCCATTTTTCTGCTTTGGGGAGGACAGCCTTTGACTCACTGTCAGAGAGTTTGCCCTATGCCTTCCCTCCCTCCTCCCTCCCTCTTTTCCTTCCTTCTTTCCTTTCTTCCCTCCTTCCCTCCTTCCCTCCTTCCCTCCTTCCCTTCTTCCTTCCTCCTTCCTTCCTTCCTTCCTTCCTTCCTTCCTTCTTTCCTTCCTTCCTTCCTTCCTTCCTTCCTTCCTTCCTTCCTTCCTTCCTTCTTACCTTCCTTCTTCCCTCCCTCCCTCCCTCCTCTTCTCCCTCCTGTCTTCCCTCCCTCCTGTTCTCCCCCCTCCCCTCCCTTCCTCCCTCTCTTCTCTAGCTAAACATTTACTGCTAAGCCATGTGTTAAGCATCTGGGCTAAGAATTCTTTGCTCTCTGACTGATGTTCACACTGTCACACAGAGAAAGAGACACACCAGTCAATTTCAGAGTGTGTACCAGATGCTGGTGTGGAGAAACATGGCATCCCGGGAGCCCTGTGATGAGACACCCAATTCCATGTTGAGGCAAGAGAAGGGACTGCCAGAGAGGGGTTTGCTTGGGAGGTCTGTTCAGCCAGGACTCCAAGAAGAGCAGCTGTTTGTCAAGAAGACAGAATCCTCAACATCCTTGAGACAAAGCATCTCATCAGCAAAGCCAGCTGGGCAGGTGAGATGCAGATCTGGCCCGGCTTAGAGCTGTCAGTGGTCCCCACGGGACCTGATCCCAGAGGAGAACCCACCATTCCCACCACACCCCATGGAACCCTCCCTGAGCCCTGAGGGCATTTGCATTCCCTTCAGTTCCTTCCCACTCATGCCACCCCCACCCCTACCTGCCTGGGCCCCCTCCACTGGCTCCTCTTTGTCTAACATGCTGTTTGTTTACTCAACACTTAGTACAGTACAAACATTTGTCCTTGCTATATAGTGGGTTGAATAGTACCCCCAAAACTCATGTCCACTTGGAACCTCAGAATGTGACATCATTTGGAAAAAGTCTTTGCACTTGTAATTAATTTAGAGTGAAATCATACTGAATGAGGGTGGCCGTGTCCTTATCAAAAAAGGGCAAAACACACAGAAATGCACGTAAGGATGAAAGGGCTGGTGACAACAGAAGGCATTAGAGGGGTGCAGCCACCAGGAGTAAGACAGCAAACATCACTGGCAACGCCAGAGCCAGGAAGCAGATCTGCCCCAGAGTCCTCAGGGGGAGCAGTGCCCCCAACATCTGGATTTTGACTTCTAACCTCCAGAACTGAGAATAAGTGTTGCATTGTTTCAAGCCATCTAATTTATGGTCACTTGTTTCAGCCACCAGAAGACATGAAAGCCCCTTCCCTAACCTAGCCATCCAGTCCAGCTTGTTCAAGACACCCTGCACACACACACACACACACACACCCCTTAAATGCTGTCCTGGCATCTCAGCTTCTCTTCTTATCACTTAACACAATTTGTAACTACACATTTATTTGTGTGCTGTTTTTATAGCTATTTCTCTCCCCCTCTCCTATAAACCCTATTATGCGAGGGAGTCTCACTTGTTCTAAGTCACCTTTTAATCAGCCGTGTTAAGCATGATGTGGTGCCTTGATAGATGTTATCATGTTAATTAATGGGCCACCTATCCCACACAAAGGTAAGTCACCGCCAGAAGCCCACTAAATAAGTGCCAAAAGAATGGCAGAGAAACGAGGTACCGGGGCAGAGGGGAGAAGCTGGTGGTGAAGAGTCCGCAGAGAAAGCCGGAGGATGATGGGGCTTGAGTCGTGTCTGGAGTGGATGTCAACAGGGGAAACTCTCCAAGTGCCGTGCTGAAACCAGCACCTTTTCAAATGCTTTTGATCGGGACCCTCAGGGATACATTCACCTTCCACCAGAACCTTGTACCTACATTCAGGTGTGGGGCCACGGGGGGCCCCTGTTCTCACCCCCATTCTGGGAGACGTGCCTTGGTCTTTCTACTCTCCTCCATTCTAGGTCATTTTTATTTCTTTTTTTTTTAATTTTTTTAATTTTCTATTTTTTCTTTTTTCTTTTCTCACCTCCTCTGCCCTATCCCCTTCCTCCTTTTCTGTCACCTTCTCCTCCTCTTTTACTCTTCATTCTATTCCTCCTCTCCTTCCAACTCCTCCTCTCCCTCCTCCTCTTCCTTTTTCTATTCCTCTTCCTGTTCCTCGTCCCCATGCCGCCTCCTTTTGCTCCTCCTCTTTCTCCACTTCCTCCTCTTCCTCGTCTTCTTCCTCGTTCTTCTCCTGCTCTTCCTCTCTCTCCTTTTGAACAGAAGGTCCACTGAAGGTCCAAGAGCCATGACTGTAATTTCTGTCCCTGCAGGGCAGGGCTCTCGGCTGACAACAGAAGGCATTAGAGGCTGTTTTGTCCACAGCTCTGTCCCTAGGACCTACTGCACCGTGAGGTATATCTGTTCCTTACTGAAACTTCAATGGAATGAGCAGATAAATAAATGTACAGAGACTTTCACTGTGTGACATCTCCTAACAACATTGCCCAAACTCTCAGACTGTACCTCCTTTATTCTGTCCTTTCAAAGCCAACTGTCTTCAGTGCTAAGAAATGTAAATTGTATTTTATTGTGTTCAAGTTTCCTTCCATCCTGCTAACCATTCTGGGTAAACTTAATTGTTTCACTCCTTCATTTAAAATCCTTCTATTTATTTGCTTCTCTAGTTCACATTTATCTAACACATAAAACGTGTGAAAGCACAAAGTGCTTACAGGTTCATGTTCCCAGCCTCGCCTGAGGGTTCCTTCTCTACTCCTCTAGCTCCATAAACCATCCACTCGTTACTCCCCTAAGTCCACCCTGACACCTTTTCATGTCCCCAGGCCTTTCTCTAAGAAGCCCCCCTCCACATGGAATTTTTTTAAAGATTTATTTATGCATCCAAGAATTGGGGTGTAGGCCAGAGGTGTGGGGGTTGAGAGGATTCACCAGAGACAGAGTGGGGAGCAGAACAGGCAGATCGACTCAAATACACTGCTGAGGGGAGCAGTGGGGAGACAGGAGAGGTCTGCTGCACCATGTGGGAAGCTCCCTGGCTGGGGATCGAACTCGTGCTGCCGTGGCTCTGGATAGTTTCATAGTGCTGCGCTTAACCCGTTGCGCTACCAGGGGGGCACCCACTTGGAATCCTTAAAAACTCCCGCTCCATAACTCACTTGATCAAAGTGGAAACCCTGTGCCTTCGAACAGGACACCTTCCTGGTGGAACCAGCCCCTACAGCGTCCCCTGTGTACACAGCTGCTGGTAGAGACTTCCACAATTTGAACCCAGATACATCATCTCTTAAATCACTTTTTAGTTATGTTTTGCTTTGCTATTTTCTCCCTAGTCTGTGAACTCCTTGAGGACAGAAGTGAATAGAACATTATTCATCTTCATCTTGTATCTCTGGTGCTAAGCACAGAGGAAGTGTTGAAGGGAGATAGGAGCATGGGAGGGAGGAAGAAGCGGAGGGTTCAAATAAAGACCCTCCACTTTCTTATCACTGTCCTATTGTGTGTTCATCGCTGGTAAGTTCATGGCATCTGTGCACTTTATTGCTTATTCCAGTTTCTGAAAAATGAAATAATTATTAGGCTTATACAACAATTTATCAGTTGGTGTCTTTTCACGGAGTTAGACCTCCAGCAGATGTCGGCCTAGCTAAAATTCCCACTGGTACAAGATCTTAATTCTTTGCAGATTTTGAAATCTATATAGAAAAAGCATCATCTGTTATTTTGAGTCTGAAAATCTCCTAACCTCCTAACCTTTTCCCATCAAAATGATACATTAATAACTTGAGTTTTTATCATATGAAGCTTTTCAAGAACATTACATTCCTGTCCTAGCAGAATAGAGTGCATTGTGGTTCTGCTTTCCTTGGGTTTAAATGCAGCTCCCTCTGCAGGGAACTCTCCTTGCTCTCCCTGCTCCTCCTCCCCACCCCTGCACCTCCCAACTCCGAGCTCCTATTCATTCCTCGTGTCTTCATTTGGCCAGAGAAGCTCTTCCAGACTCCTGTAGCACCTCATGTGTTCCTTCTCCCTTTTATTTTGCTGAAAGTCTCTTTTTTGTCAATTCACTCATTTGATTGGTATTTATTAAAGGTTTGTGATGTGCCTGGTATAATATAGGTTGTAAACAGGATACAGCTCCTGCCCGCTGAAAAGTGTCATCTCCGGAGAAAATGGGCAACATGTAACTATATCTGGATGGAGATGGGCTGGGGGAGTCCCAGAAAAGTGACATCCAAGGTAAGACACTGAACAAAAAAGAAAGAGAGCTTCTCCTCTCAGTGACCCTGTGGACATTCTTCATTTTCCTAAAGCATAAAAGTTGTGTTCTGGAGAAAACACAACTCTTGTCAGAAAATGATGTTATAATAACATTTATTTCTTTAGGAAGAAAGAATTTGAAGCAGAGAATTTCAGATTCAAAATAACAAAGCTGTTTTTCTTCCTAAAATTTCAAAACTAAGCATGCTTTTAATAGCTCAAAATTGGTCTTGTTTTTATAAACGAAAAGATAACAAATTGGTTTAAAAAAATGTGTCAAAATCCAGCCTCAGTGCAGTTTTGTTTGTCCTTCAATTCACAAGTAGTCTCTCTTAGCACCCCCGAGCATGGCGTGACGGTTTTGCAGGTAGCACATACCTGAGTAAATTAAGAGACAAGGATCACAAGAGTTTAGAACATGGACAACAAGGGAACCTCATCAATTACTGTTTTTTGCAATGCAATTCTAATTCCCAATTGTGTTAAGCCAGTGGGAGTTGATGGGATGCAAGCTGTGTGTTTAATGAATAAACTGATGGCTTTATAGCCAACATGCACCTGAAGATGTGTGTTGTATGAGGAGATCTGGAGATCAGGATGCTGGAACCTTGCTTCAACTTGAACTTCCCCACTCCAGATTCATTATCTGGATGGAATAGCTATCCCACAAGTCCACCTCTTTGTTTAAACAAGTTGCACCCTTACTGTTCATATTTAAACATCAGTTTCACCCCTGCGAAGCTCCAAAGCCCTGTGAGGGTGAAGACCAGTGCCCTCCTCTGACCAGGCCAGCTCAGGGGCTCCACTCTGCCCTGTCCCCAACCCCACACCTGGCTCCACTCCTGCTCACCCCTCTCCCAAGCCTAGAGGAATCTCATTTCTTTCCTCCTGATATTTCCCGAGATATGCTCTCAGAACTTTGTCTTTTATGAATTTCTCCATCAATCATGGTGAAAATAAAAGAAAATGGAGGAAGTTGAAGAAAGAATACATATCAGCAGAATATTGCAAAGGTTAAGAATTTCCCAGGTCTCAGACTCAAGACCCCAGTTTCGATCTCTGCCAGACATCCTTAAAATTCACACTGACCTGATCTTCCTTTTGGACACACTAAACTCACTGAATCTCTTCTCTGCATGCAGACCTGGATAGGCCATTGAGGTAGGTCGCTAGAGCCCACTGAAATGTTTCCTCACTTAATGAGCTCACTGGAATTTCTGTGGTCAGACAGGGAGACTCATGTGCCTCTCACAGTATTGCCCAAATCATGAATAATTGCTGAAAGTACACCGTGCACTGGGTAACACGTGAGGCTTTGTACACTTGTGGGGTCACTCTTGCTGCCCTTTGTTTGATTTCACTCCATGACCACCCAGGATGTAAGAATTCAAAATTTTTCCTCACTTGTTTAACTTCCCTTTTGGTGAATGGGAAATTTATGGGGGAACCAGACATGTTTATCCATTCCTAACCCTGACCCCCTGCCCTCTCCTCCTTAAAGTAGAAGGTACAACACATATAATTGGCAATCTGGGGAGGACATACTTGACCTGCAAGACAGATCCACTCACCTGCAGGGATTCCAGTCAATTCTTAACCAAGCAGTAAACACCCCCATGGCCAAGGATTGCCTTTTCTTAAAGCTCTTTCTGACTAAGGTTGAGTTCCCTTAGGAAACACACATGTCTTATCTAAGCTCGCCCTAGATAATATACTACACATTTGTAGGAAACAGCAGAAATGTGTTCCTCACAGCTCTGGAGGCTGAAAGTCCAGGATGAGGGTGCTAGTATGACTGGGTTCTGGAGCTCTCTGGTGTTTCTTCTTACAGCCACACACCCCATCATTGGGACCCCATCTTCGTGACCTCATCTAACCCTAATCACTTCCTAAGGGCCCTTCTCCAAATACCATCGCACTAGGGCTAGGGCTTCATATTCACGTTCATAAGAACGGGCAGTTGAGGTAGGTCCACACCCAATTTAGGGCACACAATTTAGCCCACTGAAAGACCTAAAACTACAGTCTTCACCCACCTTTGGTTAGCCATGAAGGGACTCCCAGCCGCCCTTCTTTCTGGCTTCACTGTTTGTCTCTAAGTCACACAGAGAACAAGCTTTCATTTATTGAGCCCTTTCAAATGCCAGCCAGTCTACTCAGAGATTTGTAGAATTGTGGAAGGAGACAGGGAGATTCTTCCCTCTAGATCAGTGTCCCTCCCAGCGTGCCACGGATCACTGACTTTTGTGCCACAGCAGTGGCATCGGTGGAAAAACAAGACCCTGTGCCCAAGGGAATCATGGAATTCTTTGTTCTCTAAGCCCACTGAACGTCACCACACACGTGGTGTGAGGGGTTCTTCCCTCACACCTCACAAATTGACAGTTTGTGTAACCTGAACTGGGGTCCCCGTTCTTCCTTCATCACAACACCCTCGTTCTTGAGCTGAACAGTTAGCCTCATGGAGAACTGAAGCTCCTGCACTGGAAACATGACCACGTCCTTCATCCTTCCCAGCTCCTAGGTGCCATTTCATCTGAGTCCTTCTTCCATCCCTCTCCAATTTCAGTTTGAAGCCCTCTAGAGCAGAGGAGCAAGTCACTTTTTAACGAAACCCTTTCTTTCTAGTACCCTCTAGCAGGAGCCAGCTCATTATTCTAGTACCTCCAAACACAGTCCAGAAGGTCGTGAACCATTTCTTTGAAATTTTCTGCAAGGTATACTCCACACTCCTTCCTTTCAACTTTAAACGATCATCCTTTGTTGGGGGAGGGGCGACAGACAGATGTCATTATCTCATGTCTTAAACACCTCAGTCTTTTTCCCCAGACATCAAACTATTAATACTAGAGAGAGGCTTCAACTGCTTCAGGTTGAATCAGTGCTACCCACACACACACACGCCCTGGGAGAAGTGGGCGGTAGCAAATGTGAAATTGCTGGGTCTGATGCATCTTGGAAGCCAGATGATCACTGCAGGAAGTCAGCCCCATCCATATCAGGCTATCTGGTCTGCTGCAGACACCCCCAGACAGCTCAGCAGACTCCTCGGCCACCCCTGGAGCAGTAGTCCCAGGGCCCTTCAGCCTGCCCCTTTACTGCTTTCCAAGCCAGAGCAGAGGCAGCCAGTACCTGAGGAGCAGCTCTGCCTCCTGCAGGCAAAGCCCAGAACTGCCAGCACCCCAGCATCAAAGCTGCCCCTGCCCTTGCCCTTCTGTGTTACAGTCTGACCAGACCCCCTTCCCTCCCCCCACCACCCACCCCCGATTCCCCGGCCCTGGTGCTGGTTTTAATTCCTCCTCTGACTTTTTTTTTTTTAACTGTCTTATTGGGTATGTCTCCTCCCAAGATGGGACTTCTTCATCCCACTAATAAGAAGGAACACAGAGAGACATCCCTAAAATTCTTTCACCTTTACCCAGGAGGGTACTCAGTTTCTGTGAATAGAGCCCGTAATTAATGATGACCTTTAGGCAGACACGCAAAGCTCATTCCCTGTGGGCCACTGGGACTCTGTCCACACCTTTAGGGCAGTAGACTAAATGACAATCCTTTGTGTCACCTCCTAAGAGTGTGGCACCCACACTCTTAACTGCTAAACAAACTCGAATTGCTCCTCCTCTCTGACCATGGATCCTACTGGGCACCAGGTATGAGACCACCTGTCCAGTCCTCACTGCCTCCTGACTTACCAGTCCTCACTCATCTGCTAGTGTAGTATTTCCCAAATTGAAGAGATGTGGCCACTTTGAACACAGTCACAGCTGTTGTGTGTTCATGGATTGCCAACAACAGCTCCCCATCCTGCATTGCAATGGTTTGTCCTCACTTGGCATTGCAGTCTGAGTGTTTGACACAGACACAGTTTAAGGAACATGAGCCCCTACAGTGGGCTCCTTCTTTTTTCCATAGATCCAGGGGGAATAACTTGGAATAATATAAATATTTACCATGCACTACTATAGGAATACTACCACATAAATACACCAGTACGATGACAATAGACATAAAAAAGAAGGTGTTAATGTGGTGCTCCACTGGTCTGACTGGGCAGTGGTTCATAGAATGATTAAGATAATTACATAATAAAGGACATATGTGGGAAATAGAGCACATGTGGCCATAGATCATCTCAACCCTAGAAGAATTAAATTTTGTTACTGTCTTACACCCTAGTGATTGGTGGTGGGGACCTCTCCTGAGGGAAATTGGTATTTGCCTTGCCAGTCACACAGGGAAGGAGTAAATCTGGACTCAAGTAAAAAGAGAGAGGAACTGGGGCCAGGAGCAGGGGGGACATGTGTGGAGGGCTGGGATGGCCCAGATAGTTGAGGGGGGTGCTCCATGGGTATGTGGAGACAGTTAAATCTAAGTGGCATCCCAGAGCAGTCTGTGTGGGCAAGAAGTCCAATGAAAGTCAGCACTCATCCAAACACTCAGTTTCAGAAACAGTCTGCAGAGGTGAACCCCCTTGTTTCCAAGGGGCAGGTCTGATTTTTTGCTGTAGACAAGCCATTCGAGCTACCCAAGACTGACACACAGGCAAGAGGAAGGCAGAGTCCACCCAGTGGAACCAACGACTAGCTGTTTACCGTGAGAATCAATGCAGAAAAGGCAGCAAATTGAACAAGATAAGTGAAGGTGAGTGGCCAGAGAAAGATGTGTCTCCACTCAAGGACTGCAATACCGCAGAACAAATCAGAAAGGACCAGTGGGGGTCACTGATGTGAAATAATCTCTAGCCAGTTGGATAGTGGATGCTGATCCTCTCATCGTGTTGTCCAGGAAGCATAGGGCCAGGTCACCATTATCAGCCGGTAAAGTCAAGATGTTCTACTCCCATATCCATAACCAGTCATCGAAGGAGCCGGCTGTGGTCTGCTGTGAGCAGAAAGCCCCTGTTCTTTTGTAGCACTTTCCTCTGAATATCGCTCTTGACTTATTCCTCCTGGTCTGTGACGAAATCTCAGGGAGATCTCAGTCTCATAACTATATTATTAAACAAATAGCCTTTGCCCTGCTTTAAAATATATATAGTCCAGTGAAATATGAAAACTCCAAACTTCAGACAATTTAAAACATTTCTCTGCTCCCAGTTCGGGTCAAGCACAGACTGAGAAGCTGAGATGAGAAGAGAAGTTAGACTTCCTTTCTGTCTGTTTTCCCACCTCGTGATACCTTCTCCCCTACTTGCCAGCTGCTTTCTGTGACCCTGGGTTTGGAGGGGATGAGGAGTTCTGCTGTGACAAGCATTGTTTGAGTTCCATACTGGAACCTGACAGAGAAGACAGGTGTCCCGAAGTCACTCTCCTCTCCTCTGGCATATCTGTCAGTTCTATATAAACTCCCAGGGTCACAGTGTCTTCTCAGCCGCCGTTGCCTTGATAATTCTCCTTGCAGCTCTCGGGTATACCAGTAGCCTGACCCTCTGTTCTATTTACCTCACTGACCCCATACCCTGCCAGGAGGCTTTATGAAAGAGAGTCCATCTCTTAACTCCCAAGGCATGTGCCTCCCTGCTGGGTTCACATTGACTCTCCAGAAACATGCATGCATTCTTGGGGCACAGAAGTCCTCATCCTTCCGGAAGTAGCTCCTTCCCAGCACTCTCAGGCCTGGAAAGTTCATCCCCACTTCTCTTTTTCAGACTTTTCAGTTGTGGGTCAGACACAGACCCTGCTCTTCTGAACTCCAGGGAGCACACATCAAGCTCTCTGGATGTATTCTTGAAGTTTTCCTTGCTTGACTGGAGTTGTGGGGGGAAGCACCCCCCGTGCTCTGTGGTATAGAAGGCGTGGAGAGTCACAACTCCTTGACAGCTCTTCCTTCAAGAAGTCTTCATTTATTTTTACAGTGTTAAGATATTTTATTTTTTATTATTCTGTTATTTTTTTTATTGAGGTAACATTGGTTGACAGCACTGTGTATGATTTAGCGGTATATAGGTTTACACCTCTTCATCATACCCACCGCCAAGGCACCTGTAATCCTCCCCCGCAGTCCAGTGGCCCCTCCCTCTTTTTGGTCCCCACCTCTCACCCTCCTCTCTGGTAACCTCGATTCTGCAGTCATATTTCTAGAGTTTGTTTTGGGTTTGTTTCGTCTGTTCCTTTGTTTTGTTTCTCTACTTTCCACATATGAGTGAAATCATCCAGTATTTGTCCCTCTCCCTCTGACTTATTTAATTAGCATAATCCCCTCCATTTCCATCCACGTTGTTACAAATGGAAAGAGCCCATCTTTGTCTTAACATAGCTGTGTAGTCTTCATTATGTGTATACACCACGTCTTCTTAATCCACTCATCTGTTGTTGGGCACTTAGAGTGCTTCTGTGACTTGGTTATTATAAATAGTGCTGCAATGAACATCGGAGTACATATTTCCCTTCAAATTGCTGTTTTTGTATTCTTAGGTTAGATACCTAGGTGCGGGATTACTGGTTCATATGGCAGATCTACTTTTAATGGTTTGAGAAGCCACCATACTGTTTTCCACAGGGGCTGGACCAGTCTACATTCCCACCCACAGTGTATGAAAGTTCCTTTTTCTCCACATCCTCACCAATACTTGTTGTTTCTGGTCTTTTTGAGGTAGGGCCATTCCCACAGGTGTGAGTGAGTATCACATTTGATTTCCCTGGTGACAAGTGATAAAGAACACTTTTTCGTGTGTCTGCGGGCTGTATGTATGTCTTCTTTGGTTGTGTCTATTCAGTTCTTCTGTCTACTTTTTGATTGGGTTAATTGTTTCTTTTTTGCTCTGTTGTATGAGTTTTTTGTAGAAGTCGTCACTTTTTAATCTCTCCAAAACCTACTGTTCCCCAGCTTCCCAGTTTCCCTAACTGAGGCTGAAGGGAGTGTTGGGCTAGTGCAGGAGAGATGTGTTCATATCCTTAGAACTCATCTCCTAAGAAGTGGGAGCACCTGGGTCTATTGTGTTGTTTGACCTTTGAGATATTTGAGAAAATGGAAAGCACCTCATTTAATCATCTTTTACGTAAACTTCAGACCAAATAAATGATTATTCCATCATGTATGTGTGCATGTGCATATGGAAATAAACCACACTAGCATCTTGCAGCATTCAATTTGGGAAATGTGAAGTAAGAAATTTCTGATTGACTGGCACCAGATAGAATCAGCCCAACTTCCTTCTGAGAACAACACTTACTCAGAGAGTCTTAGGATGAATGATCCAAAACACCTACAACGTTCTGCTGAAATCAAACTTTAGGCTGCAAAGTTGCCGCTGAGCTTGGCGTGTCTTCCTAGCAGAGGGGATTGGATTTGAATTGTTCAGCTCTATTTGGAACCAACAAAGCACAATTATACAAGAGTTGTTCTGGGCTTTTAAAGGATGTCATAGGATGGGGAACATGTGAAACACAAATATCCCATTAAATAAATTACCTAGGACCCCAACCTCACCATGACGACATCATCAGCTTACTCAGCAGCTCCATATTATGTGACTCCAGTGGTCTTTATAGAGATTAGAAAGGACACCCTCTCTGGGTAGAAAGGTTAGCAAAAGGCAGCATGCTGAGTAGGTGAACCCCCATGCTATAGGTAAGCTTAGTTTAGATTTCAATCCTGACCCCTTCAGTCACTACCCTGGGAAGTGTACAAACCTGCAATTGTAAATGATGAACCCTAAATCAATTATACATAAAGTTAAATTTCTACTATACATACAATCATTTCTCTTTATAAAATATATTTCCAAAATATATAAAAATTTACTCCTCTTCACACATCCTAAAGGCAAACATGCTATTAATAATTTCTGAATATAGTTTAAGTGGTTGTGATCATATTGTATATATGGCCTTGTATAGTTCTTATTAAAACATTATATTGTGGACTCTTTTCATGTTCTATGAATTTTTATCAACATCACTTTAAATGGTTCATCCATAGATAGCAATCAGAAAAGTATCAACCAATCCTAGGAAAGTCAGAGAAAAGCCAAAGAAAGCTAAAAATGAACAAAAAAAAAAAACTCTAGATACTATGTTTCTAGAAAAAATTACAAGAGAGAAACAGATATACAAATGAAAACTTTGAAGCCCAACTTTGAGCTTGTACTTTTCCAAAGTCAGAGTCAAAGTTTTGGAGGCACTTGGTGTGGTCCAGGGTTCTCGCCACTTGAGAAAAGCTAGATCAAAAACTGCCTTGCTGGACCAACTCATGCCAGCTTCTCAAAGCCAAAGATAGCATTTTAGCCAAATATGTTCCTTTAAAGTCAACGGGAAGTCAAGCATTAAAAAGTCAGAGGCATTTTGCAAACCTGATTATTTCCTCTGGATGCCCGAATAGACAGTGGGCACCATGAGCCAACATTTGGCAGACAGAAGTGGGGAGAGAAATAGTCCACCTGTGACATCCAGTCAGTGGACAGCTAGCTCCAGTGTGACTCGGGAAGACGAGTGGATACCACCCACTCACTCACCTGCTCGAAGAAGATGAGAGTAGAAATTCAAGCACAATCTTTTGCAACTGTTACTTGAAGAAAACTATATTCAGCACTGTCAGTCTTTTGGCATCCCCTCCTGCAGGCATCACACCAAAGAAGATTTTTATCCCCCATTCTCTCTACCAAAATAAGTTCTCTAGAAAGCCAAACCTGGTCAGCTCCCCCATTTGAGGAAAATTCAGATCTGTGCATCCTATAACTTGAGTTCTTTACTCATGGAATGAACTCTGACCCCCCTCAAAAAATCTTCTGGACTCTGAGACTAACTTATAGTCTTAGAATATTCCTTAACTTTCATCTTTATGAAAAGGATGGTCATGTGACATTGCAGGTCTCAACTCATACATTCAATGAAATACTTATTGAATAGCCTTTGTGAAATACACAATTTTATAATAAACTAGACAAAAAACTGATGAGAATAAACTTAAATTGTATATATTTCCTTCATGAAAAAAAGAAAGCAAGAGTGTTGATAAAGACTTCAGATGAGTCACTGTAACTGAATTGATCATGGTCCCAACATGAAGCAGATGGTTCTCACAAAAGGGATGGAGTTTAAAGAAGAGACTATTTATAAATGTGTGGGCAGGGTTAAGAGAAACCCACAGGGGACAGTGAAGCAGTCTGGGAAATCATTTACCTCCTCTATGTCAGGAAGGCCAAGAGAAGAAGCTGTTGCTCTAAAAGACATGACTTCCCAAATGGAAGTTGTCAGTAGACATTAGACAACTGTCTTCTAATGGTTGTCATTAGAAGAAAGGACTCACTTCCAATCTGTGGCCAGAGGGGACACAGGAAGTAGATACCCAAGCTTTCTCCCCTCCCACCCTCCAGCCTTCTGCCAGTGACCTCACTGAATCCCACAGGAAGCCAACAGTCCTTAGAGGTCAGTCTCTCAGGGCACAAAAGAGTGATAGGGAAGTGTAGGCAGTGGGTTTCAGAGGACAAATAAATATCCAGCACGATCCAGTCCCCTTTGTACCTTTGCACTTACTCATATGCTTTGAATAGAAAATTCATGTTTTTTATAGGAGGAAAGTTTCATTTGCTATTATATCATCACCCAATAATACCAATTCAGTCATATCAGTACCTTAAATATAATATAATAACATGAAGACCGCTCTTTATATAAGGTAGTGATAGTGGAGGAAAGGCAAAGCAACAATTTATCTAGAGTTTAGCTGCTATAGCTCATTGTTTCGTAACTGGTCAAAAGGCATGAATCGACAACCATAGCTTCCTTCTGCTGTGTAATAACTTACTCTCTACAGAACAGCTCTAGGGAGTGGGGACAACCAAGCTATGTTCTTAGCATGGCATCACCGATGACTCTCTAGTGAACAAAGCAATTCTCCATTGACCAGTTTTATTACATATGTGGCTGCTAAGGGACTCAGATTGTCTTCGATTAGTCTTTCTGGGTGATAGGGGACGATGGATATAAGACTATTGATGCTTTTGCTTTAATTACTTCATCACAAAGTAAGCACCTGGGGGGTACACAGCCTTCTAAAATGGCCCCAAATATTATTCACATTCTTGTGTAAACTCCACCGGTGAGTATGAGTGTAGGCTAGACATAGTGACTTGTTCCTAATGGATAGAATACTACAGCAACGGTAAATAGTACTCTAGGTTAGGTTATAAAAGATTCTGACTCTCTCTCTCTCTCCCCTTCTCTTTCACACACACACACACACACACACACACACACACACACACACACTCCCTTGAAGACAAATTGCAGTATCCCCTACAAGGAAAGAAATATAATCTACCTACTCAAGGTAGAAGATTTTTCCCTGAAGCGTAAGTTCAGCAATGGCCTCTGTTGATGACAAACTGGACATTCAGAAGTGACAGTCACCAAATCAGCCTAAATGAGCAGATATCCTTGATGTTCAGCCCAATTCTCCAAACTATGACCTGTCCACCTGCTGTGTCTCTTTCTGTTGTAGGAAGTGTGAGATACAACTATTTATATCTCACTCTTCTGTGATCCTTCCCCACACCACTAGGCCTCCAGATACTTTACCAATACACCAGGCTCCTGATTTTTCTGTTTTTCTCACATCCTTAGGCTCACATGGGTCTCATAAGATTTATGAAGTGTTTGGTATTTGGTTCACTAAGTCCAATTAGTATCATGTCTTTAATGGAATATACAAGCATAATATGCTATAGGACATCAAGAAAAGCAAGCTCTCCCATGACAATATCAAGACATTAAGCAAGGCAGTGGACATAATCCTCTGGCCAGTGAATGAACTTCTGTCCTGACCACATGAAGACAAATTGTCTCTTTTACAATTATCAATGGATATTTTAAAAAAACAAAGCATTTCCTTGATCAACAGATGCATATTCGATGCCCAAGACTCTGTCAATTTGTTCCAATGGACGTGCCTCACCTTAAACTGGGGCTGCCATTGGCACTACTACCTGATTATATTTGTCATAGTCCAGTCATTCTCCAAG
This sequence comes from Scalopus aquaticus, assembly GCA_004024925.1. Lineage (NCBI taxonomy): Eukaryota > Metazoa > Chordata > Mammalia > Eulipotyphla > Talpidae > Scalopus > Scalopus aquaticus. The sequence continues at coordinate 37,189 of PVIJ01009244.1, forward strand.
GCTATTTGGATTTTGCACTGAACAAAGAGTCAAGTTAAATAGGAAATCACTACTCCTGAGTCTTTCAGGGCTTTCATAATATCTAAATCTACAATATCCCCCAAAGATAGAATATTATATCTTTATTTGGAAGAGGTGATCGACAATCACTTCCTATCAAAATATTACTCATTTTTGGTCAATGATCATAGAGAATCTGCCAATTACTAAGTATATCTACTCCCGATTACATTTCTAATTTTCTGTTTCTGAGTAACAAATTACCATAAAGTTAGCTGCTTAAAACAACACCTATTTATTATCTCACAGTTCTGCAGATGAGGGTTCAGAGTGGACTAGACTTCTTGAGGTCCCACAGTTCAAAGTCAAGAGTTGGCTGGGCTGAGCTCTTATCTAGAAATTCTGGGAAAGAATCCACTTCCAAGCTCACTCAGATGTTGGCAGACTTCAGTTTTTTGCAACTGGAGGAAGGAGATCCTCCTTTTCTTGCTGGCTGTCAGCTGGAAACTGCTTTCAATTTCTAAAGGCCCCCTGCATACCTTGGCATGTGGCCCCTCCATTCCCAGTGCCAAGAATGGCATCTCAGATCTCCTCTGTGCTTTGAATCTCTGACTTCTCTCATGCTATTAGCTGGATAAAAACTCTCTTCTTTCAAAGGGATCTTGTGATTAGATTGACATCTAGATGATGTCCCTCTTGCCGTGTGATGTAACATAATGACAGGAGTGAGTGCTCATACTTAAAGATTCAGCATGCTCTCAAAGGTTAGAGCCATGTTAGAAATCTGCCTCCTGTATCGCTATACACTTATAATCTGAGAAAACAGCTACAATGTGGGTCCCCCATGCATCATGCCAAGATGTAAGTCATCACCTGAGATCCATGGTCTCCACTCTGAATCACAGTGGCTTATGTCTCTGAGGAATAGGTGTTCATTAAGGCCAGTTCCTGATAACCTCTGGGATGTCAAGATACGTCCCATTCCCCAGTTCATAGTCACCCTAGCAAGTGGCAGAAGGCTCCCCAGAGCAAGGTTGGGGAAGGATGTATCATGTAAGATTCTCAGGGGTCTTTTCTCAAAAGGAAAGGTTGATGGTCTGTGGACAGATGCGACAGGAAGGGTCTGCGCACTAGACAGGAGGCTGTGCAAACCCACCATGGCAACTTGAGTCAGATTGGTACCCACGATAACTGGTGTTTTCACTTAGAAGTCAAACATTACTTTGGTAGACTACACATCTTTTTAATTTCTGGGGATCCATTGATCAATTAGCCCTACCACAGATTCCTGTGGGTCAGAACACTCTGATTGCCACTCTCTCCCTGGGGCTTAATTCAGTAATTGCACCCACTTATCTCTGACAATTAAGCTATGCACCAGGCTTCTATAACTACTGGATCCCATTATTCCCACTGCAATCTGTGAGCCCAATTTCATTACACCATCACCACCGGCCAACACAGCATTGCCATCCTTGAGCTTTTTAAGTTCTCCTTCTTTGTCAGGAAAGTTCTAGCACCCAAATCTCTTCAACTCTCAGATGGTGTGGACCAGGCTTCAATACCCAACCTAGTAGGTTCTTAATGCCATTTCCAGCTATTTATGTCAATGTACTAAACCTCAAATTCTAGCTGAATGCCCCCCACTGATAAATTTGTTATGATTTAATCATATAGTTTAATTTCCTTGATCTCTTACTTTTACAGTCAAATCCCATAATCCCCCTAGACTTCCGTTGCTATGTCAGCAATGCATGCAAATCTAGCAGTCTACAGACCTGGTAAATATAGCTGCAAATACTTTCCTGTTTACTGTTTACTATTATGGCTGCCATATCAAAATACGACAGGCTGGGTGACAAACAGCAGAAATTTTTTTCCTTGTAGTTCTAGAGGCTGGAAGTTCAAGATCAGGGTGTGGACAGGCCTGACTTCTTCTAAGGGCTTCTCTCCTTGACCTGTGGATGGCCGTCTTCTGCCCACATTCACATGGTCTTCTCTCTGTGCTGTCCTGCGCCCTCGTCTCCTTTTTGTCTAAGGATGTTAGATATACTGGATTAGGGTCCACTCTACAGACCTCTTTCAACCTTATTGTCCACTATCTGTCTCCAAATATAGTCACATTCTGGAGTGCTGAGGTTTAAGACTTCACATAGAAAGTTGGGAGGGACATACTTCAGCCGTAATACTATTCTTCCTGTAAATAAATGAAAGTGATTACTCCTTCCCTTGAATATTGGCAAACCCTACGATCTGCTCTGGACCACAGAATATGCTGGAAGGAGCAATGTATAGCTTCCAAGGATGCCTTTAAGAAACACATGGCCTCTGCCTTCACCTTGGACCACTGCTCTTCAAAGCTACCTACCAAGTAAGAAGCCCACTACTGTTGAAGAGAGAGGCCATGTGAAAGGAAGCCTCAGCTATGGATGTCCCTGCTGCAGCTAAGCTCCCAACAAAGGAAATGCCCAGTGGAGATTACAGAACCCCAAGAGACACTGTGGCCACCCACCCTAAAGTAAACCAGAGCAAGGACTTCTGGAACAACCTTGTGCATCTCTGTGGGTGGGACAGGACGCTAAACTGTCGTTAGGAGTCTAGATAGTAAAGATTGCTCCTAAGAGAAATTCAGCAAGAAAATAATGAAAATAATTGTACCCACTCAGACAAGGGCAGGAAGGAATATTTAGGGGAGTTCTCAGTTGCAACTATGTCAACCCAAAAGCCATCAATCCATCAGGGTCTCCCTCTGTCCTGCAGGCCCTGGCACAAGATACACAGCCACTGGGCCTGCAACTCCACAACCCTTATAATCAGGCCCTGAACTTGACCCTCAGCAGCTACTACCAGAGGTAAGAATCTCATTCAAAATCACCGATTTTTTTCTTTAATTTTGCCCCCAAGCCAGCTCAAGGACATTTAGGTCCTACAATTTGTCCTTTCCTCTGTGTATACTCTGCCACCAGACGCAACTGCCACATGGCCACTCTGAAATCACTCTTGTTGCCATAGTGACTAAGTATCTCAGTCCTTTGATCTCCCCAAAACCTTGGCCTCCACCAGCACTCTCTCCCATGCAACCACCAGCAATAATTGAAGCAATTGATGCCAGCACATGCCATGGATTACCGGAGTCTCGTTTCCCCCAGCAAGGAGGTTATCATGATGAGTACTCGTTAGAAATGTGCACCATCCACCCCCTGAATCCTGTTTGACCAATTCTGGTGCACTCACTGCATCAGCCCAGACCCCGGCTAGATGTTTAAGGAAGGAACTATTTGCAAATGCTGGGTAGAGATAAGGAGCAATAACAGGAGAGGGTGAAGCACCGAAGGCCACCCAGAGCAGGAAGCTACAAACTCTTCTGGGTCTAGAAGGAACTAGAGATGGAAGCAGTTACAAGAGCAGGCAAGAGATGAAATGACAGGAGGGACCTGCCCAATCCAAGCTGTGACTTTCAGGAGCGGAGAGGGGCAGTGGTAAACAGAGGTCAGGTGGGGAGGAAGCTGGGGAAATGAACATCCCGCTCCTTCTTTTCCAACCTAATCATCTCCTCCCACTTCTTCCATTGGGCAATACCATAAGGAAGCCAGAGGCTGAGGGAGCCAGGTGGATGATGTTGACAGAAGTCCACCTCCTGGGCTCAGCAGGGGAGCAGGGTGGGCAGCAGACCTGGAAGGCACATAGAACATTCCCAGACCAGTACTAGGACTCACACCCAGATCTGGTTCACTACCACGATTTCTCCACATAAGCCAACACCATTTCTCCTACTTCTTCGTTCTGATTAGGGCCTGCGACCGAGTCTCCACCCATTCTGAGTCTCCAGAATGCAGGCACTGTAGCCTGCAATGTGGTCACTGAACGTCCAGGCAAGACTGTCAGCTGTGCTTTGGTTGTTCTTGCTTTATTTGTTCTCTTTTCTTAATTCATTTCACCTTTTCCGTCATCTTCATCCCCAACTCATTTTGCCCCACCTCCTGAGGAATTGTTCTGTTGTGCTTGTTAGCAGGGCTTGAATTTGCACATGTGTTTAAATAAGTGTTGTTTTATGAGCAGTGATGTCTTTCACTTACAGGCAAGGTATTTCACGATAGCGCACATTCCATTTATCTCCTGACCCAGCCATAGTGCTCTGCATATAGATAGTGGACTAGTCCTAGCAACTGCTCACTAGCATTCTCCACTAGTCTCCGTTCATCCCACTTAGCCATTTCCTCCAGTGATGAGTTTTTAGGTGACTGACATCTCCCAGATGCTGCAAACCATTTTGGCCGTGAGTCTTCATGGACCTGGGCAAGAATCGATCAGAGCTCCGTGTTCAGACCAGGTTTCTGGGATCAGGAGGACTCACTGGGGGGTCTCCTGAACATGAGCTCTTGTTCTCTTTTTAAATGTTGCTTAATTGTTTGTGATAGTTTCATTCTATCAAGATCTTTTAAAATACAAACGCCTTTTACCTTTGTCAAACCTTTTACAGGGACTTCATTACAATCATAATGGGGAAAGAGAAAGCCAGAAATGAAAGGGACCAAAGTTGGCTGAGCTTATTTTCCAAATGAGGGAAGTGGAAGTTAGAAAGGAGATTCTTAATTCAATTGAATTTTTTGTCGTCTAGCTACAAATCAATTTATTGAATATCCTGTCCTATTTCTGCTGTGCAGAGCACCAGGGAGGTCTCCCTGACCCTGGCAGCCATCTGGCGAAGCTAGATTGAGATGTCAGAGGAGCCCTCGCCAACCTAAGAAATACAAGAGAGAACATATTGCAGTTGCCCACAATGTCCATTATAGTGTAATACACGATAATGCATTCCGTATGTCACACACCATAGTTCCATATTACTGTGCTCTTGCACAGATAGTATGATTGAGACACAGACAAAGCCTGAGATGCCAGAGCAGATGAAGGCAAGAGCCATACCTTCTGACTCCATATTTCTCGTGTCTCTATGATGTGTTGCTCTGAAAACTCTGCAGATGGCTTTGGGTGCCCCTGATCCACTTAAACCAGCAAAAGCAAAGATTTACTGCAGGAGAACTCCAGGTATGTGTGACTGCGCTTCATGTGTATCCCCAAACAAATCGAGTGCCTCAGACCTCTTCGCCACAGCTAATAGCTGTAATTACACTTCTGGTCACTGGTTACACTTCCTGGTTTCCCCTCTGTCCCTCTAAAGCACATTTCTGAAAGTCAAATGTATTTGATGATAAGGAAAAGGTTCTCAATGTGAAAGTAGATTTAGGAAAGTGTTCACCTTCTCTAGGAGAGCATGATCTCAGATCAAATGATCAATCATTATAGTTCAGAGCTACTGTGGTGAGCTTTGCACCAGGGACGAGGCACTGGAAGAGGAAGCCTTCACAAACACATTATCCCTTGCCATGCTACTTGCTGGACCAGTGGGCACAGATCCAAGCTCCCGTTGGCTCTCAAAGGAGACCCAGTGAGAAATCTCATGTCTCTTTCATCCTTTGTGGGCTGTGGACTCTGGGGTGAGGTTATAGAATGACTACCAGATGGGCGGTCCCCCAACACACACACACCACAAACACTGCGCCCCCCAACACACACACAAGCACAAGAGGATTTATTGTGTGTGTGGTTTTGTCCCATGCAGAGGTTGAGAGCCCCTCCAAGATGACATTGACAACATCATAAAGTCTGCAATGCCAAGGAAGCTGGTCCAGGTTGCACCTCCTGCAAAGGGAGACTCACACAGAAATCAAAGGGGTGAGAGACAGGGTGAGGCCCAGCGCAGTGAGGCTGCCTTGCCCGGCCAGACCGGCCACACGGGGAGGGGCTGCTCCTGCCGGAGAACTGGCTCTTCATTAGCCACAACCAGGTACAGTCAAGGGAGTTCATTTAAGTCTGCAGTCCCGTGCTTCGAAAGAGACCCACGTGGCCACAGGTTGCAGTCACAGACAAGACTCGTCCCCCAGCCCAGCCGGAGCCCGCCCCTTGCTCTAGCTGGCTGGAGGAGCCACAGTCCTTTCCTACAGGAGCAGAGCTTGATTCGCTTGGAAACTTCCATCATGGTGCCTTACAATGCAAAGGGTTTTTGTCCCAAAAGACTATTAACAAGCAGTGTTCATGTGTGTGTGTGTGTGTGTGTGTGTGTGTGTGTGTCTCACCATGTGTACAAATGATTGAAGAAATGAACTCAAGAAAGTATGTGAACGACACAGAACAATGGCTACAGAAGGTGAAACATTTGCATTGGAACCAAGGGAGGCTGCACCTTATTTTGCTCAGGACTGATACAGCCTTTCCAGATTGAATATTTCAAAGACCCTTGAGGCCATGGTTGAACTGTATAAGTCTGATTTCATTTAAAATTTGTATATAAGTGAGTGTTTTTATAAAACAACCATTAGTTTGGAAATTCTTTGAAAAAGATATGCATATTTGAATTTGTGTGTGTGTGTGTGTGTGTGTGTGTGTGTGTGTGTGTGTGTGTCTGTATATGTTCTGGAAAAAGGCTCAGGATAGATATTATGGCAGAGTTTTCAATTCAGTGTCAGTAGCACAAATGGTGCCATCTCCTCCCTATGCCATCAACTCACTCCTACCAAGCCAGTCCAACCACCAGTGCCATTCTAGGAGGATCCTTGTCAACTGGCTTAACATAACCCAGTTTGCATGGTCTGGCACCCTTTTGTGCTTGCCCTAGACTGGAGCTGTGACATACCTGCCCCACACACACACCCCCAACCCCAGATGTGTGTAGAATCTCTCAACGAATTCAAAGTTCTACAGAAATGACCTCCGCGCTGGAGGCCACTGTCACATCCCTCCCCTTTCTCTGGGCGCATTGGGGTTCCCAGTGGGAGTGAACCATGGCCCATGGTGCCACTGCACCTGCCCACACCACCCCTCACCAACTTGCCCTCTTAGAACCAGCCCCCACCTCACCCCCACACCTGCCAAGACCATTCTCAGGAGGCTTCAGAGAAGCCAAAAATAGCTCCTCATCAGAGAAAGCCCGAGACCCTGCTTTAACATGAAAACCTTTGAGAATGGCCTTTGAGCTTCAAAGCCACCATGGTGGGCACAACTTCAAAGTCAAGGCAGTGTCAGGCTTTCTGGCTTCTTTAAAAACAGTGGTCTTAACCTTTTTCTAGGTCATAGACCCCTCAGGAAACCTAATGAAAGCCACAGAGCCACATGCCATCAAAACACACAGTTTGATGATAACGTCACCTGCCATCTCAGTGGGCTTGTGGACACCCTGGGCGTTAGCAGAGACCCCAGCGTGGGAACTGCTGATCTCATGTCACAGGCGTCTTTTCCGTGTCTTCTGTGAAGGACCCTCACAAGCATCCTCCCCTCTGACCTCATTTCTCAATGTTTTTAGTTTTCCTGGTTTCTCAGAGCTGTGTTGTGTTCCTCCATCCAACCAGGGGTGGCACTAAGCAAGTCCATGTGACCTGAGCTGTGTTTTCTTTAGAGTCAGCATCTGCTCTGGTTGGTGTCTGTGTCTCGTAGGTTTTTCTTGACTATTTCTCCTGCATTCATCCGTCTTCTATTCATCTGGAGATATTTTCACCCAACCATTCATCCATTCCCACTATCAGTCATTGTTTTAGAACCATCTATGTTCCTGCAGCTGTTTCAGACTCTGGAAAGACAGAGGAATCAAGCCATTCACAACTGAGTGAAGACCTGGACAGATAAAAAGCAATCACCACATAATAAGTACTCTAGAGGAAGAGAATAGGACATTTGGAGAATCTACAGAGTGTGGGGGAGGGGGGGTGCTGAACCCAGGTTTGGGAGGAGCAGAACAGAAATGTTTTCTGAAGAAAAATGTGTGGGGCTGAGAATGAAGGGTAAGTACAGTTACCCAAATACAGCGCCGGCAGAAGGGGAAGCATGGCCGTCCAGAGGCCTGAGCTTGAACCCGAAGGCGGAGCAGAGTAAATGCAGGGTTTGCAGCAGGATAACCGAGGTCAGACTTGAGCTTCCCAGAGACCACTCCAGCTCTGCAGGGGTGAGAATGGACTGGAGGAATCAAAGGAACGGCAAGAAGCCAGCGAGAAGGACGTTGCGATGTTCCATTTGTGGACTTGGGCTTGGATCACGCGCAGGTTTGGGAGAGCCTGTGAGCACTGGTGAGCCAGAGAGGAGAGATGATATGCGCTGGTGTCTGCTTGGATGAGCCGATGGGGATCCCGAGAAGGGCCAGCTGAGGATAACGCCCTGGCTTCTGGTTTGGACAATAGTGCACTGCTCTTGGGAATTATAGCGATGAATCCAATCTGCCAGGGAGGGAGGATGATAAGATAATTGCAGCTTTGGACATGTTGGGCTTGAGTTGCCCACAAGACATTCAAGCAGAGGCATCTAGCAGCTGGTTGGGTCTAAGATGCCAGAAAGGTTCATCCTGACAATGCAGATTTCAGAGTCCCGGTGCACCCAATGGTCCCTACGCCTGCAGTAGAGTGTCCCCCTTCAGGGGACATTCTGGAGAGGCGTGCAAGTGCAGTCTAGTTGTCGCTATGACTAGGGATACTAGATGGCTTTTATGGGGTGAGACAAGCAGGCTAGATGTCCTACAATGTCGGAGACATTCCCACACAAAGAATCCTTCAGAGGATTGAAGACAGAGCTTCATCTCGGTCTTCGTATATCTCTCCTATCTCCTGGTCTTGTTTAAATATCTCCTGATACCTCACTGATTCCTTCTATGACATAAATTTAAATCCTTTCTTGTCCTTACAACATCCCCTGCCTGGGCCCAAGTTTCCCCCTGTCCCTCTTACAGCAGAGCTCCCAGAACAGGCATGAGGTTCTAGGTGTAACTAGCAGAAGCAGGATTCCTCCCAGACGTCTGAGCTATTGATGGTGCAGCCATTTCCCCTTTGTCCAGTGGGATGAATGTTGCCCAACAGGCAGTGGAGGATAAACACCAGGTTTTTAAACAGGAGCAAAATGATCAGATTGAGATCACTCCAATTTTGCAGAGAAGATTGAAGGAATGAAGACTAAAGGCAGGTAGCCAGGTAGAAAGCTGTTGGAGTGTTCCAGATGGCAGCTGGTCATTGGAAACCATTGGCCTCTACGTTCTTTCAACACGTATTCCGTGAAGCTAGATTACCTCTGACTTACGCTTTTGGACATGGATTTCAGTCTCTTTTATTCAAGGTACGGGAGGCAAGGGCTCTCTTTTTTTTTTCTTAATTCTTTAGTCATTCATTTGTGTTTAGGCAAAATGCTTCCCTTTTGTGCTTCTATAACACATTCTTAACGTTTACTTGGCATAATTTTTCTGTATATTCAGTTGAGTTGTTTGTATTCCCCCTGCCCACACCAAGAAGCTGAGAGTCCTTTGAAGAGAAACTCTTGGCCTTTTTCACTTTATAACCCCCAACGCACACAGCAAAATGCCTTGTATACAGTGAACCTCGTTGTATTTGTTGAATCAAGCTAAGGTGAATGGGGCTGAATTAAAAGCTGCTGTTAAAAATGCAAATATGCTATCTGGGCTCCACAAGACATTAAGGTACCCATTAAAACCTTGGCACAGAGTAATTTATAGGATCAGCTAATAACTACTCAGTAGGCAGTAAAGGGCTGAAACAGGAAAGTATAGTCTAGACTTGAGGGTTGTGGGGAGTGAAATGAAAGGGAAGGCTAGCCTGGCTGAGGGGAAGCAATTTGGGCTGTAGCCAATAAAGGGAGTATGGACTTGGATGCCAGAATAAAGGATCCTAGATCCAGCTGGGCTGCTTCCTAGCTCTGTGACCTTGGGAAAGTTAATCAACTCCTCTGGACAGTGGTCTTGCACAAATGACAACAATCTGTTCAACTTATCTTTGCCAAAGGTGAGGCACATGGCAATCAGTAACAAGCGTTTCCTAGAGATGGTGTATGCTGGTGGCACAGAGGAGGCACCTAGAGAAAGTTGGCGGAATAAGTGAAAGTGACATTAGCCAGGGTTGCTGTTTCCCACTGACTTAGTTAACTGCTTCGGCCCACCATACCTCAGTTTGCAAATCTGTGAAATGGGAAATGCAATGCCTTCCTCCTACTTGTCTCACAGATTAAATGAGAAAACATGAGAAGTATCTTGCATGTAGTTCAATGAGAGTTGATTCCCTCCACTTCCCATGGCTCATCCATCTCATACCCTCTCCACACATTTCTGGCCTGAAAGAAATCATTTGTATTGCCTGAAAGAAAATTTTAGAGCTTTTAGAGAGAATGAAAACTTTAATTTAGGGTCAAAGCTAGGGACTGCAGTGTAGAGGAACACATTTCCAAGTGAATTTTGGTTCATGTCCCCAATTTGCAAAAGAGTATATAAAGGCAAAAACCATGGGGGACTTCCCAGATACAAGTTATTTGTGAACATTATGATTGGCTACAAAGTTAATTTCAAAGCAGAAAATTTCACTGTCGATCACCAGCAGACTCTTCTAGAATGTGGTGGGTTTTCTCTGGAGGTCTTCTTCTATCTTGGGATGAAAGCAGCAAAAAAGATCCACTCCCAGCACTGCCCAGCTCTCCTTTAAACCCCCTTGTCAATAATGACTTCCTTTTGGAATTTTTTCTTCCATATGTGGTATCTGGCTCTACCTGAATTTTCCCTAATGAATGAATTTCTGGCAGAATAGGACATGACTTGTTTTAGGTGAACTCGCTCGCTCTCTCTGCATGTGAACTTGGACTGAGCTTTTATGCACTCAGGTGCTTTCGCTTGCTTTCCTCTAAAGAAAGACACAAAACAGTGCATATGTTCTCCCAGCCCCCTCTGAGCAGTAGAAGTAAACAGCCAGCAGGCTGCAGGAGCCAAGCCCCAGCCCGGCGTGGCTATGAATTTCTAGCAGCCCTGGAATAAATGGGCATGAGGCCCCCATCAGAGAGCGTTTACAACTCACAGGTGCAAGAACGATTTTTCAATTAGGGATCATATTGTTCTTCATTGTGTTTTTCTGGGGCTGTGCAAGAGGAGGGGCTGGCGAGGTAGAACCCCGAACCACAGTTACAGAGTCCTGAGCAGTGGTTTCCCTGAGCGCTTCTGGTCCCCTCTGTGTGTGAAAAACCAAGGTGATGTACTCCACTTGAATGAATGAGCAGACCCGGTGGTCATCATTTAGAAATTCTTGCAAATATATGTTACAGGCTCCAGCCCCAAAGAGTGGGCCCTTTGCCCTGTAGGGGAAGAATTCACCAGAGAGTGTTAGGTGCAGGTGAACCACACGAGGCTGTAGTAGAGACTCACACATAAGGGACCAGCTCTGGAAAGCAGAATTAGTCTGTCTCCTGGAGGGAGTTAGGAGGAGATGGGTTTTTGTTTGTTTTTATTATTTTTGCATAGAAGAACTGGGGTGTAGGCCAGAGGTGTAGGGGGTGAGAGATTCACCAGAGATAGAGTGGGGAGCAGAACAGGCAGATTGACTGAAATACACTGCTGAGGGGAGACAGGATTGCTGCGCCATGTGGGAAGCTCTCTGGCTGGGGATCACACTCAGGCTGTAGTGGTGACAGTGCTGAGACTTGACCCCCAGGCCAGCAGGGAGGCCTCAGGAAGAGAGGACTAAAGGGCAGGCTGCTAGGCGGGCGGGGGAGAGCAGCATCACAGCTTGTCCTGGGTTGGCGACACTCTGGCATATGCAGATGAGTCACGTCAACTGCTCATTCGGGCCCTTGGCCTTCTCCCTCCAGGAACCTGTGAGGCAATCACTGGTCAGAACCTAACACTGCTGTCTGACATGGCCCCTGCTGGTCAGTGTGGGGGCCAAGTTGTCTGGACGGGACTCACCAGTCTGTTATTTAGTCCTGCTCAGACAGAATGTGGGGCAGCTATTGTTTTGATTGAGTTAACATCGGGTTGCATCATATTTGTGTCTCAGAGGCCGAAGACCTCCCCCTCAGGTGTTGTTGCTACACCACACCAGCCCCAAACACCTGGGTCCTGGCCTGGGCTGCCGCCACTGGCTTATTCATGAGCCTTGTCTATGTGATCAGGTGAATTGTCCTGGGCTCAATTGTCAGTCTCCAAACCCTGTCAGTTTTCTCTTTTATTACTTCCTCTATCCATCTTATCCTTTTCAAGCAAGCCCCTGCTTCAAATGCAGTAGTGGAGTTTTCACTCGACCTTAAAGGAGGTGTCTGGGGGGCCTCCTTGGTAGCACAGGGGTTAAGTCTATGAAGTTATCTGCAGCCACTGCAGCACAAGTTCGATCCGGCCAGGGAGCTTCCCACATGGCGCAGCAGACCTCTCCTGTCTTGCCTGCTGCTCCCCTCAGCAGTGTATTTCAGTCAATCCACCTGGTCTGCTCCCCACTCTGCCTCTGGTGAATCCTCTCGCCCCCCACACCTCTGGCCTGCACCCCAGCTCTTGTATGCATAAATAAATAAATCTTTAAAAAAAAAAAAGTTGTCTGTTGTCTGGGTGAACAGAGGGAAACCAAGCAACTCAGGCTGGGAGAACCCTGTGGGATGTTCCCAGGGAGGGTAATGGAGAAATCTGGGGGTGTGGAGCTGGTCTGGGTGCAGACCACCGACTACAAACCAGGGCTGGAGCTGAATTCTAGACAGTGTTGTCAACTGTTACCTCAATTTAAAAAATAATACAATAAAAAACTTATTTGCAACATCATAAAATTTCATATAAAAAAGGTTTTAAGTGCAAAGACATTTTTTGTGGTCTAAAATAATAAAATAAATGAAACTCCCTCCCTCGTTGGAAATCATACATCCAATACTCATTATTGAGGACGTGTCTAATGGCTACAGGCTGTTATAAATTTAGAACTGCTTTTAAAGAAATGTCTGCTCAATTAACCAAAGTAGGATTTTGCATGTGTAATAGTGACTCTTTATGCATTTAATGAAAAGATAAACGGGAGTGTGTGAGACACCATATCTTTGTACTCTGTAGGTAATTCTGGAATATTTGTGGATTTGAGAACCCTAAACAATAGCCCCACAACTTCTGGGAAGCATCTGACCTCTAGTTTAAACCATATGACATTCACAACTCTATGGAGATTTTTTAAATAAGAAAACAAGACCCAGACATAAAAGCTGATGCATTAAAGTCCAGCATCAAGAAAATGTGTTTTGAAAGCTATCCTCACACCAACATGGCTTAGGAACTCTTGCCTTTTCCTTCTGCCCGGGACCTCTGCCTTCACCGCTGCAGTGCAGCTGACCCCCTTATTCCCCTTCCAACCCCTTCCACACATGCACGCTCCACTCGGCACCAGGTTGTGGCCTGGAGTGTACAGGGGTGATTTGTCATTTTACAAAACAAATGCAGTTTGGGTGAGAAGAGAGCCGAGTGATAAATAATCCCAAACCAGAAAGCTACTGTGGAAGTTTTGGAGCAAAGGGAAAAACAAAAACAAACCCCAAGAAAACATAAAAGTTCAAGATGATTTATTTCATAATTTAAAAATCAAAATCGCCTTCAGGCAGTAGGACTTGTTTGCCCAGTTTCCCCTAGAGTGAGTCATTACAGCTAAGTTATATACCCTTGGAAAAAATAGGCCTTCTCTAGTGGGCGCGCTGAGATGTCATTAAGTTCACAACCATGTGCGGCGGTGCCAGAATCCAATGTCCTTTGAAATCGAGACCAGCAGAGAGAAAGCCCCAGGGCCAGTGCTGTATCCTCCAGGACAAGTGTGATCCCCACAGTCTCATCCAGTGAGTGGCAGGGATAGAATTGTAGGAAGATGAGGAGCACTTGGGCTCTAGGGTCAGGGGTGCAGGGGAGGCTTGTAAATTCAGAGCTGGGTGGGTAACAGGATGGAAGAGGGGTGATGTGAATAACAAGGGGCAGGTTGAAGTATGTCTGCAATAGGAACACAGTCTGGAAATGCAGCAACCCAGACATCTGGACCTGTATCAGTTATCAGCTGCCATGATAATGCAGTGTAACAAGCATCCCCAAAACTCATAGGCCAATGGCAGTGAGCATTGGTTTTGCTCACGAGTCTGGAACCAAGCTTACCTAATATCAGCTGACCTGCTGTCTGGCTGCAGTGAGCTGGTGCAAGGCTGGGGCCAGGGCGGCCTGCAGGTCTAGAATATAGTCCACGCATCACTGAACAACAGGGATAAGTTCTAGGAATCGTGTCACTAGGCGACTTCATACTTGCACAAAGCAACATTAGCAGTAGATTCTGTATACTTAGTGGCCACGACAAACAAAACAGCATGAGATTAAATCAAGAACAAAGGAAAATGATGCTATCAAAGATGCTGTAAACATGAGAGTGGAGGACGAGCTGGTGTGAACCACTATAGTTACCATGGCTACAGTATCACCAGGCATGGGCCGCTGGACACGTGGTCAGACAGTAAGATGAAGCATGTACAATGCTTAACACGGTGGTGGCAGTTCCTCCCTGCTCCTGCACAGCTGTCTCCAGCCTGAGCTGCCCGCGCCACTCCAGTCCTCTCACTATCCAGTATGCCCACATGCATGCCCAGTTCTAGGTTTGCGTCAGTGGCTACCCACGCGACTTCTCCACGCCAGCTCCTAATGGGCATTTCCAATGTCACATGAACAAAGTGGACTCATAATTTCCCCCAGAAACCAGGGCCCAACAGCTTTCCTGGTCTCAGCAATGGTGACACCAGCTGCCCAGGGGCTCCAGCTAAACTCCCCCATTCCATAGCTGGCCCATCAGGACATCCAAGCAGGCCAACCCCAGAGTGTGGCCAGAATCTCACCTCCTCAGTGTCCTGAGCTGACCCCGGCACAGTTGTCTCTAAGCAGGGTAAGCAACAGCACCCCCAACTATCTCCCCACCTTCACCCCAGGTAGAAGAAGGAAAGCTCCCCTCCAGGGTGACCACATCCCTCCCCTGATCAAAACCCTCCAGCAGCTTCCATGTCAAAGCCAAAGCCCTGGCAAGGCCAGCAAGGCCCTACATGCTGTTGCCATCCCCACTTCCCCTATGATCTCCTCTCTGCTCCCGCCCCCCCAACGTTGCTCTCCTCTCTCCAGCCCCAGGGACCTCCTTGCCCTAGCTCAAGGGCACACTTGCCCCCACGCACACTGCACCTAAAGGCCTTTGCACAGACTGCTTTCTCTCTTCAAACATGCTTTGTCCATATATCTACAGCCTCATTGTCCCCTCACGCCTTCCATCACATGCTACTTCTAAAAATGCCCACCCTGCCTTCTCTTTGCAGCACCCCCTCACCCTCAGCACTCTCCACCTCTAACCCTGTGCTTGTTTCTCGCCATCTTCTCTGGCATTTACCCCTCCTAACATGGGATGTCATTTACTCCTTTATTAGCTATGATATGCTCCCTCCTCCCCTGGTAGAATGTAAACTCCAGCAGGGCAGTTGGCTTGTCCTGCTCACTAGGAGATGCCAAGCTCCTAACACCGTGCCCAGCATAGAGTGGGTGCACCACAAATATTTGTTGAAGCAGTAAAGAGACTAATAGTATTGTGTTTTGAGCTCCTTAAGGCCAGGAACTGTGTCTTATTGCTGTGTATGTCCCAGGCCTTCCCACCGGCCCAGCACCACTGAGATGCACGGCGTAGGTTTGCCAAATGAATGAAACCAAGAAGCCTCCTCTTTGGAGGGACAGGAAGATGCCCATCACCGAGCTCAGATTGGCTTCCCCAAAAGGACAAGCCCTCGGATCACATCCAGAGAGTAAAATTGCCTGTGACATGTAATTTAAAACCTGAGATGCTGGATATAAAGTCTTACTCAAGTAAATGGGATCAAACATCAGGGCATTTCCACTCTGCCAGATGGATATTCCAGATTTAATACCATCTCACATTCCCTCCCAGGCCTCGAGGCTGCTCCTTCAGGGGGAAGAGGGTGAATGAATTTGCAGAGTTAGCATCCCAGAAGAGGAGGGTCTTACTGCAGCAGGTGATCCCAAATCCCATCACAGTCTGGATTTAATATCAGATCTGCAGAGGTCATTGCCACCCTATTTCCATTCTGAATCTCCTCCAACTATTCCAGACCTGGAAGGGCCTCCAATCTTATCAGGTCACTCTCAGTAGAATGTGGACTCCATCTAAATAGGGATGAGATTTAGGAGTCCCCAATCACTGCATTGCAGTTAACTGCATGTGTGAGGTAGTAGGAAGAACAATTGGCTTCCATTTGAATCTCCTGTTTGCTAATTACTTATGGTGCAATTTGGAACAAGTGTTTTAACCTCATGAGACTCAGCTTCCTCATCTGTAAAATGGGTGTCATAAAACCTACCATTGTCTATTTTTGTAGGATAAACATTCTCTCCTCTTAACCCTGAGTTCTCCAGGACAGAGACCATATTGTCCTTCTTTTATTCACTCATTAATTGAGTACCTACATTTATTGACATCTACCCAAAATCGCAGAAAAGCAACTATTAAGATACTGCCCCTGTCTTGGAGGATCTTACAGTCCTGTGTAATAAACTACTCTCCTTAGGTGATACGTCAGCATGAAACTACACACAGATGACATGACAACACAGTAGGGAGCGCAGATTCTCACAAGGGGCGGCATTGACTAGAGCATGATGCCAACAGACCAACTAGAGAGTTGGGGAGGGCATTCAAGGCAGAGGGCTCTGCATGGGCAAAGGGGTGGGATTACGTGGTCTCCACCATTATAACTGTGACTCTACAGCCTCCAGCATTAAAATCCAACATGTGGAGCTTCCGAGCAAAAAGGTGAAAACAAATCTTGATGAAGGACGCCACACAGTCACGGAGGACTACGGGGCCGTTCAAGCAGCAAGATTTGATTCCTGTCCACTCTTGAGGGGGGTGCAGGGGACTCAACTTTCCTATCACTGTTTTCGTGCACTTGTGAACTGACTGGTGGGACTTGGGGGGCAGGGGGGACACCCTGGGAAACTGTTTTTCATGAGGAGTGGGCTCTGTCTTCTTCTCCAATCAGCTGCACTGAGAAGGTATTTCTATTTGGTTTTGCTACACTTCCGGTTGAATTCTGCCTTTACTGATAATCTAATCTGGAAAAATAAAGCTTAATCCCCAAACCCAATGCTAGAGGGAAGCAGGAAGTAGCTGCCAAGGGAAATAGATAGGAGCTGACATCAGCTGAGCATTTAAATAGCCTCAGGATTTGCAGTGTACATGCTCATGTACCCATTTTATAGATGGGAGAGAGAGGCCAAGAGCATCCGTATTTTCTTCTAATAAATGGCAGATCTGGGTTTCTAGGTTAGGATGTGAAAAGAAAAAGCCCATTTTTCTTATTGCTAGGGGATGGATGTATGAGTCACCCCAGATTCACATGCAGAAGCCCTAACCCCAGTGTGATGATAATAAGAGGTGGGGCCTTGGAGGTGATTTGAATTAGATGAGGTAGTGAGGGTGGGCCCTGGGGATGGAATTACCTTTATGAAAGGAGGGAAACCAGAGTTTGTTCTCCTTCTGTCCTCTGGAGACAGCATAGCAAGAAGATGGCTGTTTGCAAATCAAGAAGAGCACTCTCACCAAGAACAAATTGGCCATTACCTTGATCTTGGACTGCTAGCCTCTAGAACTGTGAGAAATAAATGCCTATTGTTTAAGCCAGCATCTCCACTATTCTGTTAAGGTAACTTGAGCTGACTAAGATTCCCAAGTGTCTTCCACTTAAGACACATAAGACAAGTGTCTTTCGTAGATTCCTGGGAGTCCCTGACCAAAAGCAGCTGTCTCACCCTGTTCAACACGGGTACTGAGAGCTTCTCAGCCTTCCTGGAAATGAAGTCCTCGGCCACACCTCTGTCTGTCTTCTGTGCCCACTTTCACTTTTCTCAGTCTCAATCGCCTGATCACTGGATCTTCTAGAGTCCCAAGGAGTTCCAGGGAAAGTGACCGATCCGTAAGACCTCTGAGCCCAGCAGAATCATCCCCTACCGGGAACGGCCTGGCCAGGGGTGCAGTTCCCTGGGGCCAGGTGTGAACAAACAGCGCTCAACGGAATCACCAGGCCAGACTTAGCGAGAAAGGGCAAGAGCAGCTGAAATCAAAGCTGAAACTTGACGAAGGCGTAGTCGTGGAAAAATAACTTCCCAGCCGTGTGGGGAGTGGGGAGGGGAGATGGCGGTGATGAAAGCACATGGTCTCATGCAGCAGGAAGGAATAGATGTTGGGGGTGAGCCTGAAGAAGATAAAAGTGAGGTAAAGATTTCCAAGGGAAACCTCAAAGAATTCTTTCTTTCACTTGACACACCATGTCCATTCATTATATTAAGACCCTCTATTATATATTTAATTTTGATTACCTTTCATTTTGATACCAGGAAATTATTCAAACCTGTGTTAAAGACTTAAAGGCTTTATACTGGGTATGACATGTTCTTTTTTGAACCGATCACCACATACAATAATAACCTTAGTGGCAACGTTCTCAAGGCCAAGTGAGTCATCTTCTCTGGCACTGAAAATGCCATTTTTCATGTACATAAATGAAATCCTACATTGCAAATAAGTGGTGCAGTTTGTAGATGACAAATTAAAATGTATTGTGCTATGGAGCTTCTCTGTCAAAACTATCTCTACCTTCTGGTCGTCTCCATGGGAGGAAATATTGGATGACAGCATCAGGAGAGGGCGCCCTTGACTGGAAAGTGATGGGAACCAAGGATCAATGTACAGGATTGAAAATGCATATGTGTTGGATCTTGCATCTGTGTCCAGAAAAGCCAATCGTCTCTTGTCCTCAGAAGACAGTGATGACAATGTGACAGAGAAACACACAGACGTTTCAGAGTCTATCAGTCATGCTAAACAAGCAAATACTGAAGCTCTGTCTATGAACTCTGGGCATCCTTGAATAGAGAAAGCTGGGTAAATGTTTGCCGAATTTAATCATGATGGATGAAGGCAAGCATAGGAATAAGAATAAGAACATCTGGGCAATACGCATGTGTGAGTTTGAGACGGCCACCATGCTTTAGAATCACACACACCCTGGAGTGTGGACCATGAGGAGTTTCCTCCTGGGACTCAAAACAATGTTTTGAGGAGAAAGTTGAAAGAACAGAGAACATTTAGCCCAGGAAAGCATTCATGGATAAGGATCATTGTCTTCAGAAAATGGAAAGCTCTAGATGTAGAAGGGGGAGTCACCATTACTTCATATGACCTTAAGGAGAACTGGGACATTGCATGCGAGTTACTGAGATATATTTTGCTTAGAAATTAAATTGCAACAATTTTCTAAAGGTAAAGTTTTTAAAACTAAAATGGGCTGACTCACTAAAAAGCAAGCCATCCACAACTAAAGGTCTCCAAGATGTGTTGTGTCAGGGGATCGATTCAAAAGTTAATCTGGTTCCCTGTAAAGACAAAGATTGTTTGATTCTATGAAAGTGGGGGAAATAACTGTATTAGTTGGACTAAGACCAGGTTGCCATAACAAAGAAGCTTCATAGCAAAGAAATGAATGACTGTCTCACATAATAGTGTCTGACGATCTCACATAATATGGAGGCAGCTTCTGCTCCATAAAATCATCCTGGAATCCGGGCTTGGGTGGGAGTAGAGGTTGGATCTGCCCTAGGCGTGAGGCTCCCAGTCATCACCACACCCAATCTGTAGGGAGGAAATGGGCAGAGTAAGGCACTGAGGTTTCTTACTGACCAAGGATTCCACCCCTGTTCCACGGGTGTGCCTGGTCACATGACTTCCAGCAGAGGATGCTGGGAAGTGTCCTCTGAGCTAGACAGCTAAGAAGGAAAATGGATAGTGAAAATCACAATCATCTTCTCAATTACCTTCAAATAACATGCTTAGTAAATCTACTAATACCTTAATACTGATATATTTAATACAGTTAAAAACAAGCTTTGGAGCCAGTCTGCAAGAATTGACACCTCGCTCCCCCATTAATAACTGACAGTGAGCAAGTTAACCTCTGTATACCTGCTCTACGAGGATAATAAATACCACCTACCTGAGGTTTTGATGAGGATGAAATGAAATAATGCAGGTAAAGTGCTTAGAACAGAGTTCAGTATGTGTTAGTACTTATCACCATGTAAATATGGGGAGGAAAAAGTACTTTTTTCAGGGTATCCCTCTGGATACAGATTTCCCATTGACCTAAGTAAAAAGAAATATTTTCATCCTTCAAAGGGATGATTTAGCCTTTTTCACTTTTAGAAATGGATATATTCATATCCTCTGTCCTCACCTATTTGCCAAATCAGAGAGAAATGATTGTTTTAGGACATTCTTTTGCGTCCAACTTCCCACATGCTTTGGAAAGAAGAAAGTGAACTAGAAAAAACTACAAGGTGCCATCCCTGGCTGTTCTGTAATGTAATTAAATGCTAAGCAAATAAATGCAGCCGGGCTGAATGGGCTCTAATCAGTCTTTGGGAGAAGGATAAAAACACCATTGCAAGAAAAGACACTGACCCACAAATAAATAGATAAAAATGTCACCTCGTCTCAGCACCAAGCAGCAGTAGCTAATGGGTGATTAGGGTTTTCCAGTGGAAACATACTTCTGCCATTTCATTTGGGATTTTATGATGAATGTTGTGTGATGCCCGAGGCTGTCTTCCAGGAGACCTGGGGAGCCCTCTCCTGGCTAATAGGGCTGATGATCCCCCCCTGAGAGCTTAAGGTGGCTTAAAAATCCAACCCATTAATTAGCAAGCACCCCACCGCCCTGGGTGGCCAGGACCCTTATGGGGAGCTGGGAGCTGCAGCGCTGAGAATGGGGAAAGATTCACAATGACAGCTGAGGGACTTTTGACCTGGGGGGTGGGGGGGCGGACAGAAGAGTAGAGTGGATCTGACATGAGGTAGGAGGGAGGAAAGCAGGTTAGGTCCATTAGGACCTCCTAGTCCAATAGTTTCAAATGAAAATACTGAGACGTGGAGAAAAAAAGGGAAAGACGGAGGGAGAGAGGTCATCTTGTGGCATTTCACTGGAATGAGTCTTTGAAGAAACTGCCTACATCTCTGGTTACCTGGTGGTTTCTAGATTTTATTTTAACCTCTATTTCTATCTTTAGTCTTTGGTGACTTTATACAAATACGAGTATTAGGAAGTAGATGTTCCTATTACACTGCTCCCTTTTCTGGAGATACTGCCCCTGTTCCCAGACT
Organism: Scalopus aquaticus; assembly: GCA_004024925.1. Classification (NCBI taxonomy): domain Eukaryota; kingdom Metazoa; phylum Chordata; class Mammalia; order Eulipotyphla; family Talpidae; genus Scalopus; species Scalopus aquaticus. The sequence continues at coordinate 58,248 of PVIJ01009244.1, forward strand.
CACAGATACTCATTCCCAAATCGGGCATCTCATTAAACAGAGAGAAACTACAGTTAGAGCTGTCCTATGTGGGGTGGTCCTGGAAGCTCATGGAGGAGGCAGCGTTTAAGCTGAATCATGATGACAAGAATGAAGCCTCCATGGGAGGTCTAAGTACAAGGGGCTTCCAGCCGATGGGGCTGCGATTGTTGCAGTTGTTCCTGAGGCAGGAACAGATGTGTATAAGGAAAAAAAGAGACAGCAAGTCACCCAATCTAAGTGTCACCCAGTTAATCCAATCCCCATTTCTCTCTTTTGCTATCATTTTAAAGTCTCTCATTAATATGTTACTAATTATTGTGTCCCTACCCCCTAAAATGCAAGCTTCTTCAGTACAAGAACCTGTCTTGTTCACTTTTGTATGGCCCCAAAACTAGTAGGCACTACGTATTTGAGTGAATATTTCAGTGAATGAACAGAATCGATGAATCAATACCAAATGGGCTATGGGAAGAGTTTACTTAAGAAACAGGCCAAGTAGGGCCTCCCTGGTGGCGCAGCGGTTGAGCGCTGCTCTGTGGAGCTGTCGGCAGCAGAGACGCAAGTTCGATGCCCAGCCGGGGAGAATCCCACATGGTGCGGCAGACCCCTCCTGCCTCGCCCGCTGCTCCCCTCAGCAGTGTATTTCTGATCTGCCTGTTCTGCTCCCCACTCTGTCTCTGGTGAACCCTCTCGCCGCCCCACGCCTCTGGCCTGTACCCCAGCTTGTATGTATAAATAAATAAATCTTTAAAAAAAAAAAGAAAGAAATGGGCCAGGTAGCTCTCTGCCCGCCTATGACTATGCAGGTGACTCTCTTTTCCTTTCTCTTTTACCTAATAAACCTGCCCTTTTAAAATGTAAAAAAAGTAATAATAATAATAATAATGAAAAATAAAGGAACAGGCCACAACACGTGGAGCCTTGTAAACCACACTAGGGAGTTAAACTTCATTCTAAGGTTTATGGGAAACTGTTAGGAAAGTAAAGTTAGACTCACTTGATTATATTTGCATTTTTAAAAAGATCACTCTGCTCTGCGGGGAATGTATTCTATGGAGGCAAGTGGACCAGTTGGGATCGATGAGCTGGTGCAGGTGAGAGGAGAGTAGCAGCTGTGGGAGTGCAGCAATAGGAAGGTTCAGGGTGAATTCTCCAGGCATCACTTTAAGGACTTGCTCTTAAACGTAGCGGGTGACAGAGAGGGGACAGTCAGGTAAACAGTCCAAATCCAAATCTCTAGGACAGAACGTTTCTCCAAGCTCCTGTATTCAGCACCTGAGCATCTTAGGATAAACAAGAAAAATCTTTGTCTCCCTCTACTTGCCATTATTTACAGCTTCAGAGGAGGATTCTGATTAGCTCATTCAGATCACATTTCACTCTGGTTGGACCAAGGGGTTGGGTCAGACCTGGGCCATGTGGACGGAAGGAGGCTGTGATTGGCTGGTTCCCCAGAACCATGTGGAATAGGGAAAGGCAGTTCTGCCAAGGGATGGGGGCAGGGAGAAGAGAATACCAGAAAAGGAAGGAAATGCATGGCAGATAAAAATAACAAATGCCAAGGAATAGTGGCAGTCCTCACTATCGAGATGGAACACAGCCCTGTATCTTGAAATACAAGGACCTTTGCCATCTGGCCCCGTCCATCTCTTGGGTTTCTCACTGTGCTCAGATCATGCTGCACAAACTGCAGCTCTGGGAAGGGAAGATACCCTGCTTTCTAGTTTACATCACACCTCTACTGGAAATGCCCTCTACTTGTTTCTTTGCCCAAATCCTGTTTTATTCAGCTCAGAGGGGATGTTTTAGGAAAAAGCCCTCTCTGATACTTAGGCAGCCTCAGACTTTATGCTTCCATTTTTCACTGGAGGCAGTCTTGGATGTGTCTGTTTAGACTTGTGTGTGCACTGGGCTGGGAGCTCCTTAAGAAAACAGCTATGCCTTTCATCTCTGTTTCCATCCACTCTTTAGATGCCTCTGTAAGTGTTTGTTGCATTTATGATAGGAAGGAAGAGAGAACCAGAGAAAGATGAAAGGGAAAAGGAGGGAAGGGAAAAAGAAAGGGAGGAGCAAGGAGCAAGGAAGGACTCCTAGCAATGAATGAAAGTTTTTCTTACTATAAAAGAACATGGAACCTCTGGAACCTCTGGAAGATCCAGAGGTTAACTTCTGTTTCTCATACAAAAGTATGTGACTGGGAAGCAGTATGGAGGCAGGACACCCATGCATAGGCCGAGGCTGACGTGTAAGTATCCAGTTAGAACATTTTTTCCTGGAAACTGCCAGATGTGGAGTCATGGTCACAGACATGGCTGCTGGAAGTGCACCATGCATAACCCTTTGAGGAACAATTTGACAACATCTTGTAAAGTTGAGCATGGACTCACTTTATGACTCAGTTATTCCACACCAAAAATATGTATATGATTATTAACAAAAGCATTATTTGTGAACATAAAATATTCAAATCAGCCTACATTTTAATTTGCTGCAGAACAGGTAAATAAATCCTGACATGTTCGTTTATCAGAATAGAATAAGGAGACAAGAGGAGTGAACTCTACTACTTATAGCAAAATGGATGAATCCCCAAAGCATATGAGAAAAAAAAACAAGTTGTAAAGATATGTGAAGTACAATATAAACAATGTTTTTAAAAGTGCAAAACACATAACATCTTGCTTATGGCTAGATATATAGTACAAATATAAAAATGTGCTTGGAAATATTAAACCATGATTGGAAGAGTAATAATTAGTGGTGAGGATGGGACATAAATGAGATAGGGCTGGGGTGGTGAGGAGTTCAGATAGTATTTATAGAACATTTAACTGCATCTGTAATACTTTGTTTATTTTTCAAAAGACAAAAAAACACACATGAAAGATCTTTGACAGTCTAGATAATTAGAATGTGGCTCTCCATTTTTCCCACTACCATTTGTTAAAGAGATTATCTTTTTTCCCTATTGTGTGTTCTTAGCACACAGGTCAAAGATCAGTTGACTGCATATCTGTGGGTTATATCTGGGCTCTCTGATCTGTTCAATTGGTGTTATGTATCTCTTTCTATAAAAAAAAAACACTAACTTAAAACACACTGTTTTAATTCCTATAGCTTTGTAATATAGTTTTGAAATCAGAAAGTGAGATTTCACTAATTTTTTTTTCTTTTTTGAGATTTCTTTGGCTGCTTGGTTTCTTTTGTGGTTTCATATAAAGTTTAGGATTATTTTTAATTTTCATAAAAGTTGAAATTGGTATTTCTTTAAGAACTACATTAAATTTGTAGATCATTTTTGGTATGGGTAGTTCAACAATATTCAGAGTTGCAGTTTATGAACATGAATATCTTTCCATTCATTTCTGTCTTTTATTTCTTTAATTAATGTTATATGATTTTCAGAATACAAGCGTTTCACGTCCTCAGCAAAGTTTATTCCTAATTTATTCTGAGTTCAGTTGTAGATGTCATTGTTATCTCAATCCTTTTCACATATTTCATTCTTAGCATACAGAACACTACTAAAATATCAATATATATGTTGTGTTTGTATCTGCAACTTTACTGTATTTGTTTATCAGTTTATGTTTTTATGAAATATTTAGAGTTTTGTATATAAAAGTCATATCATTTGCAAAGAGATCATTTTTTTCTTTCTTTCCTATTTGGATGTCTTTTATTTCTTTATCTTACATGATTACTGTGGCTAGGACTTCCAGCATTACGTTGAATAGAAGTGGTAAGAGTGGGAGTCCTTTCTTTTTTCCTGGTTTTAGAGAATAAGTTTTCAATTTTTACTGTTGCATATGATATTAGCTTGGGCTTTCCATATAAGGACTTAATTGTGTTGAGATTCATTGTTTCCATACCTAGTTCCTTTAGTTTATTTTGAAAGGGTGTAAAATTTTTCCAGATGTCCTGGATACATCTCTTGAAATGATCATGTAAATTTTATCCTTTCTATCAACATGGTATATCACATTAATTGATTTGCACATGTTGAACCATCTTTGATTCATTTATCCCAGGAATAAATTCCACTTGAGCAAAGTATTTGATTCTTTTAATGTGCTATTGAATTGGTTTTGCTAGTATTTTACTAAATATTTTTGCATCTATGTTTGTCAGGAATATTGGCCTTTAGTTTTATTTTCTTGTAGTGTTCTTATCTGGCCTTTTTTTTATCAGGGTAAAGCTGTCTCATAAAATGAGTTTGGATGTGTTCTCTCTTCTTAATTTGTTTAATAGAGTTCAAGAAGGATGTTAGTGTTAATTCTTCTTTAAATGTTTGGAACAATTTACCAGTAAAGTTTCCTGAACTTGCATTTTTCTCTATTGGGAAGTTTTTGGTTGATTCAACCTTCTCATTCATGTTCATTTGTTCATATTACCTATTTTTGCATCATTCAGCCTAAGAGTTTTGTATGTTTCTAGCAAAGTATCCATAATCTAGCTTGTCCATTTGTTAGTGCACACTTGTTCATCATAGCATCTTATGGTTCTTTTTATTCCTATGGGCATCATCATTTGTGATACTTACTTCTTCTGATTTTATTTCATTTCTGATTTTTTTTTATTTGCGCCTTCTCTCTTCTAGGTTAATTTAGCTAAAATTTCATCAATTTTGCTTTTTTCAAGAAAGTAACTCTTAGTTTCACAGATTTTTTTCCTACTTTTCTCCTATTTTCTATTTTATTTATTTCTGCTCCAACTGAAAAATACTGAGCAGAAAAAGAAACAACAAAGAGGGAGAAAAACAGCTTATGGACTGGGAGATGATATTTGCAAACCATATATATGAAGGGTGTAATACTCAAAATATATAAAGAATTCCAAAGTATATAAGGAAGCTGATAGGACAAACAAATAAGCAAAATAACCAAAAAATTGCAATTAGAAGTGGGCAGAGAAGTTGAAGATATGTTTTCCATGAAGACATAGAAATGGTGAACAGGTACATAAAAATATGAGCCACATGATTAATCATCAGGGAAATAAAAAAAACCCATTAATGGGGCTCCCTGGTGGCACAACAAGTTAAGTCACAGCACTATGAAGCTATCCAGAGCCACTGCAGCATGAGTTCGATCACCATGCCTCCCCGCTGCTCCCCTCAGCAGTGTATTTCAGTCAATCCGCCTGTTCTGCTCCCCACTCTTCTCTCTGGTGAATCCTCTTACCCACACACATACACCTCTGGCCTGCACCCCAGCTTGTATGCATAAATAAATAAATCTTTTTTTAAAAATCGCCTGTTAAAGATGGTTCTTAGTTTTTTTGGGAAGGAAGAAAAGGAAGCAAGGAGGGTAGTAGGGAGGAAAGGCGGATGGGGGGAACGAACAAAGGAAGGAATTGAAGAGAATGTGGAGAAGTTGGAACACTGTACACTGTTGGTAGCAATGGAAGATAATACAGACACTATAAAAACATTATGGAGTCTCCTCAGAGAGTCAAAAAATTAAAACCGGCACAGGATGCAGCACCCCACTTCTGGTACATAGCCGAAAGCATTGAAATCAGGATCTCAAAGAGGCACCGGCATCCCAGGCTTATTGAAGCGTCATTCACACTCGCTAAGGTACCTGAAACCACCAAAGTGTTCCTCACCCGATGAACAGATAGAGAAGACGTGGTATAGTAGTCAACATTAAAGAAGAAAGACGCCTATGCCTCTAAATCATATGCAGTGTTATAAACCAATAGTACCATAATAAAAAGTAACAAGTTCAAAAAAAAAGTTCTGTGGAAAACGGGGCACTTTGACCTAGAGAGGCGGGGTCTGCAGTGGCCGGCCCTGAGGCAGGGGTGGAGACTGGCCCCCTGTTGCACCCCCAGCATAAAAGCCCAGAGCCTCGCACTCAACTCACCTGAGAAGCAGTGGACTTGGATCGCAGGGAACTCACCTGACACGGGCGTTAACGATCTGGCCCCGAACTGTAGGGACCGGGCTGCTGCAGGGTTAGCGCCATGGGGCGGTGGGGCAATTGCCAGATTGATGGTTGAAGCTGTTGTTTCAGATCCAGACAGCAATTAAAGACCTGGCCCAGTGCTTTTTAACCAGACATCCGTGCGACTGGGGCGGGCCACACTCTCTGATTTGCTGCAGACCCCCCGCCCCCCTCCCCTGGCTGGCTCTCTCCCGAAATGGAGCAAGGGCCTCCTTGCTCACTTAGGCTGCCGGGTTTGGCCTAACGCGTTGCATTCTGCCTCAGCCGTGCAGAGCTGCAGGATTTATTTTCTAGCAAAGATCTAAAAGTCTAATTTAAAAAGACAGTGGCACAATGGGCTACAGGTTTGTCTGTGGTGTAAAGTGAGGCCTGAGGCCAGAGGGAGCGGTACTGGCTTGCTCTTCTCCGTGCCATTGTGAGCAGCGTTTCTGTTCCTCTTTTCAAAGGCTGCTTTTGTTCCTCCTTTCCCAGAGTCCAGCCAGGGCCCATTCGGATAGTACAGTCCCAGGAAGACATCAAGTCTTATCTGTCAGTTCAGGAGCTTCCCCCTTATTTTTAAAGGAGGAAAGTCAGCAACTCAAGAACCATAAAAAAGGAGCCATCGACAAAATGGCAGGTAGCGCCTTTCATTTTCTTTCAAAGGCTTCTGACGGGGCCTTGAGCAGGCCAGCCCCGGGGCTGACATTCAGAATTACTGCAGGCTGCTCCATCCAGAGCACTGGCCCTGCCTCCCAGGCTCCCTCATCTGCTTTCTACCGTACTAACCATCATTTACTTGCTATTTTTTTTTCTTCACGTGGATGCACATATTCTTTTATTTAAGATGTTTATTTATGCATATAGGAACTGGGGTGTAAGCCAAGGTGGGGGTGCAGGAGGGACAGTGAGAGGATTCACCAGAGACAGAGTGGTGAGCAGAACAGGCGGATCCATTGAAATACACTGCTGAGGGGAGCAGCAGGAGAGGTCTGCTGCGCCATGTGGGTCAGCTCCCTGGCTGGGGATCAAACTCGTGCTGTAGTGGCTGCCTATGGCTTCACAGTGTTGAGACTTAAACCATTGCGCCACCAGGGAGGCCCGATGCATGTATTCTTTACCTAAGTCAATGTTTTAAAAGGAAACTGGGTATTGGGGGTAAGAAATACTCCTTCTGCTCCTAACACAGGAACACTGAGTTGGGAAGGGGCCCAGGGGTACGGCCAGGTCTGTACCCTGGGAGCGCAGCTCAGGATGCGGCTGACAGAGGAGGGAGTGGGTGACGGGCTCCGCACCCCCCTGCTCCACTCTGCCCGCTCCCATCCACCTCCAGAGAGCCGGCCCACTCCACAACGCCAGAAGGTGGGCAGTAGAGCCCCATTGCCCCCTAACACCCATACCCACCCCAGTGCTTGTAGGCTCTCCCCTTCCTCCCTACTCTCCACCCAAGCTCAGGGACCCCCACACTGACTCGGGCTTCCTGGGGGAGGAGTCGAAAATGGAATCTTTGCTGTGCAGAAACAAATGGCGGGGACTTTTCCTTTCAGGGCAGGCACAAGCTTCCCGGGCAAGGGTCCCTGTGAGGTGGCTGCCGCCAGGTCACTTTGTGCCAATGTTGCGGAGGTTATGAGGACACCGAGGTAGGAGCGTTCATACTAATCAGAGGAATTGCAGAAAACCTAACAGAATGCATTTATCCCAAGGCTGAATTAAATGTTGAGAGGAAGTGATGGTGGAGTGGGGTTCCGGGAGCGACATGAATGGGGCTGGGAAGAGCAAAACTGCCAGGCCCAGTGAAGAGCTGGGTGGGTTGCATGCCAAGGAGCAAACACAGCGAGCAGTGGGGAGAGGAGAGACCGGAGACAAAGCTGGAAAATTAGGCTGGGAATAAAATGCGCTTTGTTCTCTATGCAGTGGAGAAGCAGTGGGTAGTTTTAGGCAAAGAAATAACAACAATGAGCTTCATGATTCAGAGGTAACCCTAGCAGCCCTGTGCACACCTGGCAAGACAAAGCCATTATATGGGGTGGTGACTGCCACATGGAATGAGAAAGGGCTGGGTTACGGCAATGTCCGTTCATCCATCAGTCACTTAACAAACATTTCCGCTGGGGGCAGATCATGGGCAATAAAAACTAGGGTCTGTTGGAGAAGAAACAGACCTTAATCAGATTCAGACACACAAAAAGCAAAATTGCAGTGGCTTAAGCACCCATTTGGAAGGTTTCTGAGTGTTTGACAGGGGGATTTGATCTGGTCCTGGACCCGTTCCCTAAGGAAATGACAGTGGAGCCAAGGTTTAAAAAATTAATACACATTAACTTGGCATAAAGCAGAAGATTTTTCCCTGTTGAAAAATACGCAGGAGTCGTCTGATGGCAGGAACATGACATATAGGAAGGAAATGAGAGAAAGCCAGGACTGGCAAACGTGGTGGGTGGACGCTTGGAGCAGATGGGGTCGAGCCTTGTGGCCCTGGGTTAAGCTAATTCTTTTGCCTTTATTCCAAGATCCCAGTGTAGAAGCTGAGAAGTTTTAAATAAAAAGGTGATGTGATGAGATTTGCTTTAAATATAGTGGGGGAGGAGGCTGTTTTCAGAGATCCAAGAGCAGCTGGCAAGTTGACAATAGAACCCTGGGAAGGTCTGGCGTTTGATGGGAAGAGCGAGGTTGGTGGGAAGGCCTTGGGCAGCAAGGCGCCCTGTTCTGCTATCCAGCATGGGAAGCAAGAGGCTACTATGGGGCTGAGTGTTACATCCACACTTGACAGTGGCCAGAGGAAAGAAATAAACCAATTCTGTTTCTCCCTTCAAGTCTAATTAGTTGGGATTAGCTCACATGTCAATGCCTGCTCAATCACCAGCAGGAGAGTAGGGTTACCATGATGGGCTTTGACTAATGATCTCTGACAACATGGACATTGCATAGTCAACCACTGTGTCTTTTAAACTCTGGTTGATTCGGGGAGAGAGAGAAAATTATAATAACCCACCACTGAGCATCAGCGATGTCTGGTATACGGTAAATTCTTTACACATAGGATCTCGCTTAAGCCCCGTCAGTCCAGAACCACAAATTGCATTCTGCCCCTGCTCTGCCTCCTCCTGGCTCCTGCTGCTCTCACCCCTTGAGTTCTGACCAAGTTGTGTTCTCTTTTCCCATTTTACTGATGCAGAAACTAAGGTTCAAAGAAGTCAACTAACTTGCTCACGGTTAAACCAGCAATAAGTGGCGAAGATTTCATCACAGGTTGAATTTCAAAACTCACCTTGCGCTGACCTCCGCCAGTACTTTTTTAAATTAATAATTTTTGGCAAAAAGAATAGGCTATTTTATAAACACACATACAGACACACAGAAAACACATTTACGCAATGATCATTTTGCAAGTATCTCATTTTGAGCTCTCTGCTCTTGCTTTGTTATATTCATTTATGTTTACCTTGTAATCACAGATAACGAATTTCAGCATCTTTTTTCTATGAACACTAGGTTGTGTACATTTACATTGTTTCCATGGTCTTTATAATCTCTTTTTTATTTAAGATTGATTATTTTATGCATACAAGAGCTGGGGTGTAGGCCAGAGCTGTGGGGGAGCGGTGAGAGGATTCACCAGAGACAGAGTAGGAAGCAGAAAAGGCGGATCGACTGAAATACACTGCTGAGGGGAGCAGCGGAGAGACAGGAGAGGTCTGCTGCGCCATGTGGGAAGTTCCCTGGCCGGGGATTGAACTCATGCTGCAGTGGCTGCAGATAGCTTCATAGTGCTGAGACTTAACCTCTTGCACCACCAGGGAAGCCCCTTTTTTAATAACTATATACCATTTCAGTGAGGGGCCGTGCCATGATTAAGCAAGAGGACTTGATTCTTTTCCCACTGT
>PVIJ01009245.1:0-16228 GCA_004024925.1 Scalopus aquaticus
CTTTTGGGAATTTACCCAAAGGACACAAAAACACTACTCCAAAAGGATACATGCACCCGTATGTTCATTGCGGCACTATTCACAATAGCAAAGGTATGGAAGCAACCCAGATGTCCAAAAATAGATGATTGGATCCAGAAGATGTGGTACATATACACAATGGAATACTATTCAGCATGGAAAGAAGATAAACACATGCAATTTGCAGCGACATGGATGGAATCAGAGGGAATCATACTCAGTGAAATAAGCCAGAAAGAAAGAGAAAAATATCGAATGGTTTCACTTGTAACAGGACTATAGGGAGGCCGGGTGGTGGGGGCGGGGGGGGGCGCACGGGGAGGATAAGGGCACAAAATGGAAGAGAGGAGAATACAGGGGACCATGGAGATGGATCACGGCTGAATTGGTGGTGGGCTGCCCAAGGGGAATACAAAATGTAAAAGACATAAATAACAATAAAATAAATAAAATTTAAAAAAATAAAAAATAAAAAAATAAAAAGTCTCTTATAAAAACACGATTTGGTTTGTTGTTGTTCATAATATGAAAGGCTTTTGTCTTTAAACCAGAATATTTTGTCCACTTACATACAGCGCAATTATAATATACTTTGTTTTTCCTTAGTGCTTTGTTTCTTTTCTTTTTAAAGATTTATTTATTTATGCGTATAAGAACAGAGGTGTAGGCCAAAGGTGGGGGAGTGAGAGGATTCACCAGAGATAGAGTGGGGAGCAGAACAGGCAGACTGACTGAAATACACTGCCAAGGGGAGCATCGGGTGAGACAGGAGAGGCCCACTGTGCCAAGTGGGTTAGTTAATAGCCAGGTATGGAACTCAGGCTTCAGTGGTTTCAGTGGCTGCCGGTAGCTTCATAGTGCTGAGACTAAACCCCTTGTGCCACTAGGGAGGCCCTCTTTTCTCTCCTTTTCTGCCTTCTTTTGGATTTATCAAGTTAATTACTATTACTCTATTTCTTTCCTTCTACTAGTCTCCTTCCTAGTTTTCCATTTTTTATTGTTTTAGTTGTTACGAATATATCATTTAAATTTTTCTAGCAGCCATATTAAAAATATATAAAGCCCATAATTAAATTTATTTAACCTAGTGTATTGAAATGTATAATTTCAATATTTATCAATACTTTTTAAGTGGGCTATCTTACATAGCTTTTTTCCAAATCAAGTCTTCAAAAACTAGTGTGTATTTTACATTTATAACACATCTCAATCTGGAGTAGCTACATCTTAAGTATCCAATAATCATATGTGGTCAATGGCCTCTGTATCAGACAGAGCAATCCCAGAAACTTGTAACTTCTGAACAATGCAAAGACCTTATGGTATGTTAATTACATTTATCATCCCACAAAGCTTTTGAGACATTTTGCCTTATATTTTAAACCTAAATTTCTCTTTAAGACATTTTCATTCTACTACACAATCAATATTCATTTATATTTACCCATATATTCCTACCATTGCTCTTTATCCATTCCTTCAATTTTGTGTCCTTATGAGATAAATTCTTTTTTTGCTGGAAGCATTTCCTTTAACTTTTGTAGGCCCGCTGACATTCTATTCTTGTTCATCTGTTCAGAAGTCAGCTACTAATTTTACTATCATCACACCTCTACAGTTAATATCTTTTCTTTCTATTTCATGATCTTCCTCGCTATCCTTGATGTCCAGCAGTTTTACTATGACATTCCTATCCTTCCCCATCTTATTGCGTTCTAGGGCTCCAACTATACGTGCTAAACCGTCTATTATGTTCCATATGTCCATTACACTCTCATGTATTTTTCAACCTTTCACCTCTCAGTTCAACATTGTGGGTATCTTTACCTAATAAATACTTCAATTCACAAGTATCTATTGTATCTAAGTATGCTGTTAAACCCATGTATTAAAGCTCCTAATTTTTGCTATTGTATTTTTTTAGTTCTAAGTTTCATTTGATTTTATTTCATAGAATCCAATTTTCTGAAAAAAATCCTCTATCCATTTTTTGTACACATTAATCAGTGTTTTTTTTTAAAGATTTATTTATTTATGCATACAAGCTGGGGTACAGGCCAGAGGCGTGGGGCAGTGAGAGGGTTCACCAGGGACAGAGTGGGGAGCAGAACGGGCAGATGGACGGAAACACACTGCTGAGGGGAGCAGCGGGCGAGGCAGGAGAGGTCTGCTGCGCCATGTGGGAATCTCCCCAGCTGGGTGTGGAACTCGTGTGGCTGCTGCTGACAGTTCCACAGCGCAACGCTTAACCGCTTTGCCACCAGGGAGGCCCCCTAATCGGTGTTTTAAAGGCTGAGAGTTTTGAAATCTGGATTACCTGTACCTGAAAGTCTTTTCTATTACTCATTATTTTGATTTCAGCCACATGATCAAGTTTATTGTCATGTTTGAAATTTTGATGGAATCAAAGACTGAAAGATGCTGGGTGATGATACCTCACTCCAGAGAGGTTTGAAGTTTCTCCAGCAACTATTAAGGACTGATTACCTGATCCATTAGCAAAAGTTTCAAAGCTGATTTTCAAGCTTATCTCTTACAGCCAACATTTAGGTGTAAGGCATAGTTTTTTTGAGGTCCCTTGAAATCCTGAAGTGCTTATCAGGGTCATGCCTCTTGGGCTGGCCTTTAACTCTAATTTTTGTTTCCCTACTAAGTATTATGAGAAGAAAAGCTGTACTTCACTTTTTATCTTCCAAGAAGCAGCTTTCTGTCGGATAGGATATTAGCCTCAGGGCAAAAGTTTAGTCAGCTGTTGGTTTAATACTCTAAGGTTGTCTTTTTCCTGGGATTCTAGACTCTTAAATCCTGGTTACTTTAGTAGCCCATATCTCAAATTTTAGTCTTCCTACTCAGTGATTCCCAAACAAGTTCTGGACCACTGTTTTCTGTTTGGTCTATGTTCCATGCCAGGAGTTGGCAAATGCTCAAAGGGTTTAAAAAACAGGTGTTCAACTAAAATGTGTTTTTCTCCTTATAATTCAGGGTCCTATAAATTTGTCCTGGCTGTTTTGGTTAGTCCACAAACACTTGAAATATATTTATTTTCTTGTACTTTATACAGATTTTATAGTAGTGCTCAGCAGAATTTGGTCTGATATTCTGTCACAGCGATATAAAAAAATCCATACTGTTTTAATCACTGATTCATATTTTACTTTTACTGACAATTCCACAAACTTCCTGAGAACAGGAAATACCTTTTATTTCTTGATTTCTGCTTCAACACCCAGCATATTATTTGGCAAAGTTTGGTATGTTTCTGCTAAGTTAATTTTTATATTAAGAAAAATTGCTAGAATGCAAGTAAAGCATAATACATAAAAATATCATTTCTAAGCCACTCAAATCCATCAGTTGTTCTGATTTTACTAATATCCACTAAGAAACATTCAATCTCTTCTTCTATTTAGCCCAAGCACTAATGAGAACATCGCTTGACAAAACCATACATTTTATGTTCCTTTGAGATTAAATTACCTCTGACAGTACTAAAAGCTTTTGTTCATTTATTAAAACTATTTTTGTACTAGATTGAGTGATTTTATTATCTTTTTGTTTAACTAATCTATTTCTAGGTCTGTCATTTTATCAGAAAACAATACCATTTTTCACCTAAAGTGAAGCTCTCTTAGATAACCTTTTGAGGTTTCTTGATGATGTTTTTTTTAGAAAAAGAAAACTTAATGGCACAGAGAAAGTGTTAAATATGCAATTTAGAACCAAAGGGAATAAATTGTTTTCTTTATTATCTGGCTACTCTTGTATTATCAATCTCTATAAAGAAACAGCTAAGGAGCTGAAAGTAGTTATCTCTTGGAAACAGAAATTACAGTGGTTAGGGAACTAACAGCATATTACTTCTCTCTATAAAACACTTCAGAATTATTAGAGTTAACTGCATATTTAAATTCGATTTAAATACATAATCATGCACAAATAGGTACTGATTTAAAAAAAAAAAAACAAACAAGCAAATAGTCCTGAAGGTTGTTTACATGCCAGGCACTCCTGATACAGCCACATGGCAATCATTTATCCTTGTGGTGTGGTTTCAGTCGTACATTTGTAAATGTGACAGTAATCAGAATGTCAAGGCCCTTTCTGCAATAATACGCTAGTCTTCTAAAACTTCAGTGAAGAATTAAGTGACAGGGCACAATTAAAAGAGAAAAATGTATTTGTTACTTAAAAGGCAAAATCACAAGGGTTTGTTTTGTAATGGACAGTTAATGAAATTATAGCAATTAGTACAATTTTTTAAAGGATGACTTTAAGAGAGTTAAAGGAAGATGATACGGGTATTAGGAAATCTATCTCCATTGATTAGGTGGTTTCTATGACATAAAGCATGCATGGTGCAAGTATTAATGATGCATCTGGGCCTGAGCAAGTAGTACGTGCTAAGTGTCACTTAACGGCTCCTGCTCTAGAGGGCTGGCCAAGTGTTACAACCTGCCCTTTCCTGCAGACTGTGAGGAGTCAGAGACCAAAGAACTGGACCCAGACTGCTGGCCCCTCAAAATGGATATACTCATCTGGATTTACAGCTAGATAAGAGCTCTAGCACTTCTTATATGGTCTTGACAAATTAAGAGCTGTATCAGATATCTTTCCATTTAAAAAGATTATGCATTTCAGACTGTCCAATTTTAACTCACAGACCATGAATAAAAGAACCAGCATCCTATCTATTTTTAAACAGCAAAACCAGATCTGTCTCATAGGAAACAAAAGCCAAACAAACAGAAAAGCCATACATATGTATCATTAGGGAAGTGTCTATAGGAAGTAAGGAAGGGGGAAACTGGGTTTGTAGCATGAGATTGCTAGTGTGTAAAAAGTTTTATCGTCATGTTAACCCTCCTATTTTGCATTATATTTCCTCCTGCACTGTGAGTACCTAGTAAATGAAATTCTAACTAAAGCTTTTTTTTTTTAAGTTTATTTATGCATACAAGAGCTGGGGTGTAGGCCAGAGGTGGGGGCGGTGGTGGTGAGAAGATTCACCACAGACTGAGTGGGGAGCAGAACAGGCAGATCTACTAAAATATACTGCTGAGGGGAGCAGCAGGTGAGACAGGAGAGGACTGCTGCTTGGCTCCCTGGCTGGGATCCTACTGGGTACTGGTGCTGTAGTGGCTGCTGATAGCTTCATAGTGCTGAGACTTAACCCCTTGTGCCTCCAGGGAGACTCCTAATTGAAGTTCTTAAGGAATTGATTTGTATGCATTTTTAACCACCACCCCCACTCCTTGTGGGAAAAAAAAAAACAGACAGCCACACCCCAAAACCAAAACCCTTTAATTCCAAGAATCTAATTGGGAAGGAATCAAGAGACATAAGTTAAATCATTGATTTAATGTTTAAATTATCTCAGCTGTTAAGTTATTTAATTAACTTTGCAAGGTGAAGTTGCATAGTTAAGGACATACTTTATAATTATCTACAATTACTCAAGTAGTAACCTAGGAGAATTTAAAGCTTATGTTAGAAAATGATATCCAATAATGTAGAAGAAAATAGTTAAAGAATCTATTAATTGTGGTATATGCTAGGAAATGTGTATGACTGCCTCAATTTTTCCTCAGTTTTACCTGAGGAGGAAAATGAGGCTCAAGGAGGCTAAGTAGTATGTGTAAAGCCACACAGTTAAGGGCAGAGCTGACCTTCGAACCTTACCTGATACTCAAGCCTAAGGTCTTAATCACTATTCAGCATGATTCTCAGTGTGGTTCATGGATCAGCTGCAGTGCTTGTAAAAATGCTGACACTAAGGTCTTACTATAACCTCTCAAATCACAAACCTTCAGGGACCTGTACTTTTTCTATAATCTCTACAGGTTTTCACATAAAAGTTTAAGAACCATTGTTCTGAAAATGAACCCCCAATGTATTCCATTGAATTCAATATACAGGTTCAGATAATTCTGTTTCAGTTATGTGCTGAGCTTTATATGTTAGGCATCAGGGAAGCAAAGACAGGCTAGTCTGGGGAGCTCACAGTCTAGAAAGGAAGACACACAAGCAAACCAACTACATCAATATTCTTGTGATATATCCTATGGGATGTTGGAACACAGAGAAAATTATAGATGCAAAGACCCCCAAAGAATAAGCCATGCAATACAGAAAGCAGCCTATTTTGGATTGTGTTCAGACAAGGAGAAAGCTGGCTCCATGGGCTCTTGGAGGGAATGGAAGGGAGGGACACGTGTGAGGGTGAACCCTTGTAGGGATAGAGTAGAGGCAAAAACACTTTTGCACAGATGCTGACTTCTAAGCTGATGAAGCAGACAATCCAGATGGAAAGTGTTAGAATAAAAGGATAGAGGTCTTCTGGGCCAAGGTGAGACTAGGGCGTTCACAAGAATGAGAAGTCACCAAGGCTACAGAGGTCAGATCAGTCATAAGTTGTCTTGTTCTCCATGCCAAGAACTTTGAACTAAACTAAAAGGGGAGGCAGCATAAAGAGAAATAACCAAACCATTTGGCAGAAAAATAAGAGATGGACTAAAATCACTTACTTCCTTGTAAAAGCTTGGACATAGCAACATTATATATAGTAGCCAAAACAACCCAAAAGTCCATCAGCAGATGAAAGGACAACAAAATGAGGTATATCCACATAAAGGAACAATATTCAGTCATAAAAAGAAACACCCAAGATGGACAACAAGGAAGAACCTTGCAAACATTACAGGTGAATTTTATCTCATGTGAAATATATTTCAATAAAAAATGCTTTAATGAAAAAAGTGGTTTTTGCAATAATCAATTTATTTGAGATTTTAGCCCTAAACCAAACTTAGAGCCACCAGTGTGATGTTCCTGTCATTCAGCAAAACTGAGCATAGCAGTTTAATCCTGCTTTTAGGTTTGGAATAAATGTCTTTTAGGCTAGAATTTTATGACTGATTTCCTTTACTTAATATAGTATTTTCAAGGTTCACACATATTGCAGCATGTATTAAGACTTCCAATCCACAAACAAGGATGTCTTTCCATTTATTTGGATTTTCTTTAGTTTCTTTAAGCAATATTTTATAGTTTGCAGTGTACAAGTCTTACTGTCCCTTGGTTAAATTTATTTCAAAGTATTTTGTTCTTTTTGGTGATATTATAAATGGAAGTGTTGCAATTTCATTTTCAGATTTTTTATTGCTAGTATACAGAAATGCAAGTAATTTTTGTATAGTGACCTTGTGTTTGCCAACTTTGCAGAATTTATCAGCTTTCACAGTTTTATGTGAGATTAAGGATTTTTACATATAAGTCATGTCACTGGCAAACAGAGATGGACTTATTCTTCCTTTCAATGCCTTTTATTTTTTTCTCTTGCTTAACTGCCCTAGTTAGAAGTTCCATTAAAGTGTTGAATCAAGTGTTGAGAGTGGACATATAGTCTTCCTGATCTTAGGGGCGGCAGTGGGGGAAGCATCTAATTTTTTATGAAGGTCCTTAAACGAGTGACAAAATTCCCTTCTGCTCCTAGTTAGTTCATTGTTTTTATCACAAATGGACTTTGAATTCTATCAAAGAGGCTTTCTGAATTTATTGAGATAATTATGGTTTTTTTCCTCTTTATTCTATTGATATGGTGTATCAATTAAATTTTACATTGCGAACCAACATGCATTACTGGAAAAAAATCCCACTTGGTCATGGTACTTAATTCTTACTTGCTGTGAGATTCCCATTTCCCAGTATTCTGATGAGGACTGGTCTGTAGTTTTCTTCTGATACCTTTTTCTAGCTTTGTTCTTAGGATAATACTAGTCTCATTAAATGAGTCAGGAAGTGTTGTCGCTTCTATTTTTGGAAGAATTTGAGTAAGACTAGCATTAATTATTCTTCTATATGTTTAGCAGAATTTACCAGTCAAGTCATCCAGTCCTGGGTCTTAATCTCTTTAGGTGTTACAGGTCCATTCAGATTTTTTTCCCTTTAGGAAATTTTGATATTTTGTGTAATTTCTAAGAATTTGTCCATTTTGTCTAGGTTACCCAATTTGTCGACATATAATTGTTCATAGCATTTTCTTTTAATCCTTTTTATTTCTGTAAGGTCACTATTGATGTCCCCTATATTATTCCTGATTTGAGCAATGTTAACCTTCTTCCTTTTTCCCCCCCTCTGTCAATTTATCTAAAGGTTTGTCAATTTTTCTATCTTTTCAAAGAACCAACTTTTGAGTTCCCTGATCTTCTGTATTATTTCTATTTCCTTTACTTCTGTTCTAACATTTATTATTTCCTTCACTTAAGTTCTTTAGGTATAGTTAGCTCTTCTTTTTCTTTTGTAAGGTATAAGGTTAGGTTATTGATTTGAGCTTTTTCTCTTTTTAAAGGAAGGTATCTATAGCTATAAATTTCCCTTTGAGGTCTGCTTTTAGTTCCTCCCACAAGTTTTGGTATGTTAAGGATTTTCCTTCTGTTATTAATTTCTAATTTCATTCCATTAATATCAGAAAAGATACTTTGTATAATTTCGATCTTTTAGAATTGATTAAGTTTTATGAATGAACTTATAGCCTATTCTGTACTGTTCTATGTGCACCTGAGAAGAATGAGTACTTCACTCTTGTTGGAAAGTATTCTGTAAACATCTTACAGGTCAAATTAGTATATAACTTGTACATAGAGCATATAGTTCATATTTTATATGACCTTGCTGATTTTCCATCTAGTTGTATCACAGTCATTTATTTTGTTTATGCAGGCTAAGTAATCTTTTTATAACGATAAAATATACGTAACAAAATTGATCACTTAAGTGAACAATTCAGGGGCATCATTAAGTACATGTGCAACCATCAGCAACATCTACCTCCAGAACATTTTTCATGTTGTGTAACTGAAACCCTGTGTTCTTTTAAACAATAACTCTCCTAGCCTTTGTCCCTAACCCATGGAGACCCCCATTTTACTTTCTGTTTCTATGAACCTCTCTACCCTAGATATCTTATGTAAGTGGAATCATATGGCTTGTTTGATTTAGAATGATGTCTTTAAGGTTTATCCACATTGTAGGATGTGTTAATTTCTTTCCTTTTAAAGGCTGTATAATATTCTACCATATGTGTATAGCACATTTTGTACATTCACTTTTTGATGGACACCTGGATGGCTTTCACCTGTTGGCTGTTGTGAACAGTGCTGCTATTAATATGGGTGTACAATATCTGATTAAGTTCATGTTTCCAACTATTTTGGGTAGGTATACATACATGATAAGTGGAACTGCTGGATCATATGATAATTCCATATTTAATTTTTAATGGACCACCATACTTTTCCCTACCCATTTTATATTCCTACCAACAATGCACAGGGTTCTAATTTCTCCACATCCTTGCCAATACTATCACCACTTTTATCGAATGGAAGCTGGAGACATGTAGACAATTAAGAAGTCCTTGTTGACTTTTATGATTTTCTGAGAACCAAAAGTCCATTGCAATACACTTGGCCTTTAATCCAAAATGAACTGATGCTTACCACTTAAAGTCATGTTCCAATTTGTCCTAAAACGAATTTGTTTATGACAATCTTCTTAAGTTGTTCTTCCACTACCGTATTACCTTTTACATAAAAATTGTTGGAAAATGTATTTAGTTCTTTGTCATTTTGGTGAGGTGAGGGCTGAGAAAACACTAAATACTTTCTTATGATGTACGTCTATGTGGTTGCATCAAAATATGAAAGGGCATTAAAAAACACTGGCGGCAAGCTAGAAAGGTGCCTGTAACCAAAATCATATGTGAGGGCACTGGGAAGTAAGTTATACTTTCTAGCAGAAAAATGGCTACATTTTAGAGGTTTCCATTTTGTGCAAAATTAGAACTGCCCTTCCAAATGCCATATTTATTTAATATCACTTAAAACATGAATAAAATAGTGAAAAGAAGAAAGAGTGATAGACAGATGAGAGAGGAAAGGGCAGGGTGTTAAAACAGCCAGATGCGAATTGTTAAGGGCACAAAGACAATGCAGTGGGAAGGGAAATATGCCATGAAAAACAACTTAGCCAAAAGAAAACTTATAATAATTAAAATAATAATTTAAAGTAAAATAAATATATTTTCACTCCTAGTCCATATGAGACCGCAACAAAAGCATCTAACCAGGACTTAAATAAGCTGAATAGAGGTACTGGGAAGATAAGTTGTTCTGAAAAGTAAGAAACTTCTTTCACTGATGTGATAATCAACCAAGTTTGGAGTAGACTTTTTACATGTTCCTGAAATTCAATGTAAGACTCATCATTTCTAATGTGAGAATAATAGTGAGCTGTGAAGTCCAACATTTGGCTTGGCAATTGCTCATGTAGGAATAAAGAACCACATGATTACCTGATACCCTTCTGTTTTCTTCTGACACCACTTCAGCAAGGCATTCCTTTTTGATCCTCCATATTCTCTTGCCAATGCTGAGAGAGGGTCTTTCCTTTCTTCCCTGATATGTAAAAATAAGAAACCCATAGTTGAAGTATTTTTATTTGAACACCATTATAAACCAAAGGTAGAACAAACAGAAGAGACAACAGTGTTGGTTTGTATTCCTGAACAGCATAAATGAACACACAACAGTATCCAATGGTAAGATGCACTTTTTCATTCATCTGATTTTACCTATTAATTTCTATTGAGTTCTCATAGACTCACCATTATCGGTAGTTTCTGTTACTAATTACCTACATGAAAACTGGAAAAGATTCAGTACCAGGTATATTCATAATGAATGGAATGTGAACCAGGATGCTCAGAAGGGAGAAATTAACTGACAGCATCTAAAAGTTGTTAGAGTTAATACAGACATTTCATACCTATTTTCCTAGCCTTTTAAGAACAAATATTCAGGTTGTAAAATAATAGCATTTGAGCAGTGATTGTTTTCCCCCTTTATGTTATTCACATTTACTGTTCTCTACCTTATGCGGCTTCGAGTGGTAGGGGTCACAGATGCTGTGGGAGAGGAGGAGAGGGAAAGTTGTGGTGATGTGGACCCCATAGCCATAAGAGAAGCTGGCGATGCTCCCTCTGGTGCAGAGATGTCTCGTTTCATCTCTTCACTACTTCGTCGAGACACTGATTATGAGAAATAGTCATTATGCACTTTATAGCAAAAACAGTTTAAATAGAGTTCTTCAGCTATTTATCAGTTTCCAAAAACAATACAAACTGCCATATGGGAGGAAAACTGAACATTTTCTTATCT
This sequence comes from Scalopus aquaticus, assembly GCA_004024925.1. Lineage (NCBI taxonomy): Eukaryota > Metazoa > Chordata > Mammalia > Eulipotyphla > Talpidae > Scalopus > Scalopus aquaticus. The sequence goes on from PVIJ01009245.1 coordinate 11,238, forward strand.
TATTGATAAGGAAGGGTTTTTTTCTTTTTCAAAAAAGAAAAACTATAAAAAGGTAGAACAACCAAAACATGCACTGAACCTCACAGACCCTGAAGACAAGGAGTGTCTTATTCATCCCTATAAGACTCACTTCACCGACATAGCACACAGTGAGCACTTCACAAATGTTCATTTAATTACAAATACAATTATAAACAAAAGGCTGACTAAAGCAGTACCTGACAACCAAATCAACACAACTTTTGAATTTTGCCAAAAATACTGTTATTACAGGATGCCACTTAATTCTGATTCATGTTATAATTTAAAAAGCATAAATCAATGAGATCAACAGTAAACCAAAAAGGTGTCACGTCAACTAGTGGGAATTAACACTAATGAGAAAAGTCCTATTTTGAAAGTCTGGCATAGTAAGACACTGTACCTTGTTAGAATTACAGAAAGTTCTAGAACTGTTAAGTAGAAGTGTCACTTCAGCCATTAAAAACAGAGCTACAACAAAAGCAGCTTTCTAACAAGGATGGGCTGAGGGTGAGCAGGTGCTCAGGATGCTGGGTTGAGCGCAGTGAGAAGTGAGATGAGACAAAGTTCCTTCCTGAAACAAATTCTCTTGCAGGCTCCAGCAATGGAGTCACCTCTGGGTTGGTTATAATGCAATCAATGTTGTTTATCAGTCATTTTTCACCTGATTACTGAAACTTTTCCCCTTTAATTGGCTAAACTTTTCTTGATGATTTTAGGATAACCATAAGTACAGTCTGACACTGCATTAGTAAAATGATGTCTTTGAAGATACAGAGGAGACAGATGCTTTCTTTGATTATCTGATCTTAGATGATGGGGTTATATATTTGTGGCATTATTTTCTAAGTACTCTTGCTTTTCCTTTCAATGTTGGATCTCTGTGTGCCTTAAATCAGCAGTTTCTTTTAAGTCATGTGCTCAGAAATTCAATGAGAAAAATCTTTCAGAACTTTATAAAAAGTAGAGGAAACAGACTGAGGAAGAATAGGAAGAACTCTGTCATAGGAAAAGGTATTGGAGTAGTAGTTTCAGCTAGACTTCCCACTCTGGATCCAACTATGATACATAAGAACTGTATTAACTTAAATACATGGGCAAGTGGGATGTCAACTATCTAAGGGATACTTAGAGAAATTTCTCCTTTTCCCATTTGATTGGTCAGCTATTCAGGGTAAGTAAAAGCCACAAAGGGAAAATACTGTGAACAACTGATGAATTGAAGATTTAGTTCTAATACATAGTAGACTCACCAAATTCACTATCAGGTGACTTTATCAAACTGGAAAAAACTGACTTTCAGAAATTCTTAATATACTCTGAAATAATTTCAAAAATAGTCATGACAAACTTTAGGATAAATATGCTAATCTTTCATAATTATATCAACTTTTCATGAAGCTATATTTTCAGCTTATCATTTAACCCAGTATAGGTACTTAATAAGTACTTGTTAAATGAATGTAAGTGACTAGGTTTTGTTGTTGTTTTACTGCAAGCCATGAAATGTGATTTCTATAAAATAGGGGCAATTTCCAGTGAAAAATAATCAACTCAAGAACTAAAGAGGCAAGTAAAGTTACATAAGTCTAAAGAGAAAGCATTCCATACTCTGGAATAGTCTTTTTAAGGGAAATTTAAGATGAAAGTCATTACCTGTGATGGTCTTGGCACTTTCCATGGCAGGTACTCTTGGCAGAGAAGCAGGTCGGCTGGTTGAAGATGTTCTTAATAGATGCTCTGCACAAGGTATTAAAGATCACAATAAAGAAATCTGACATTGAATTCAGAAGTAACAAAGGTGGCGGGAAGGTGAGTTCTACCCCTTTCACCCCGAGCCTCATAATCAGGGCACTTCAACAATTCCCTATACAGTCCATTTGTGTAAGAAATCTTCCACAGACAAGTTGCATAGTAAAACATTTCATTCAATGCTTCCTAGTGCTGACACATTCAACACAGGTGAATAAAATGTTTCTGTATCACAGAGCACTTCTTACTTCTTTGGTGCAATTTAACCAAAATTCAAAGATACCTCCCAAACTCTCAACTCCACTGCATCTAGGCCTCAGAGTACAATCTAAATAAAAACCTTGCCCTTATGTGCCTACATTTAGTGGGGAAGTCATACATAAATACAACCACAGACAAGTCAGGGTGGGATAATCAGAATAAAGAATGACAAAATGTTCTCAAATCAGAGGGAGAAAAGATTCACTTTGACTTCAAGTAACAGGAAATGACACTATAATGGCATTAAGCTGGGCTTTACTAGTAGAGTACAGCGGTGGGGAATAATATTGTAGACAGACAATAGCCACAGCAAAGGTATAGGGAGAGTCAAGTTAGAGAATAATAAAATCCCAGTGTAGCTAAGATATGGGGGTATCTGGAAAACAGAGGGCAGCAGGAAAGAGGGCTTAATGGGGAGGCTGAGGCTGACTAATAAGAGCCTTGCTTACTTGGTATGTGATGTGTACTTTAGTCTGAAGACAACAAGGAAGCATCACACTTTTGAACATGCAGGGAAGAACAGAGATACTGCCTCCACTGTGTTTACAGCCTTGCCTGGTTCTACTCCACCCTTGCTTTCTGAACACAAGCTGTCTTGAGTTTCTTGAGTTCTTTGAACATTGGCACCATTCTCCTAGAAGCACCCCCCACTTCCTCCTTCACTTGACTAACTTTACGTATTTTGGTCTAGCTTCAATTTCACTTCCCTAAGACCTGTAACCTGCTCCCCCGTTGTGTTAGTCCCCAAGTGAAGACCCTGCTGCACACTTCTTACCTAGGGCTACCAGGACAACAAACACAAGGATAGATTAGATGTCCCTCTCAAAATATCATGAAGTCCAAAATAATGGCATATGGCATTTTCTTTCAAGGATGGCACATCCTTTATTCCAAAATTTGTTATCTAGTCAGTGAGAAACATTTGGCTGTAATTCTATACTACTTTGGAGAGGAAAAGTGGGAAGGACGGAACATGTTTTCTTAATGAAGACGGGACTTACACAGCTTAGAGTCATTACATCTTTCTTATCCTGAACAAACATCACCTCTGTACAAAGTGCCTATAAGCATTAATCAAAATTCTGAACCCTGTCGCAGTTGGCATTCATCCTCACAGGAAGAGCATATTATGCACAAAGTCTGACAGACAAAACAAAATTAGCAGAACACGGAAATAGTAGGAAACAGAAATCAGCATTTTAATTTAATCAAATTTTCCATGCTACAATTATGAAACTGTGCTCATTATCCTAAAATCTTAGTCTCTCAAAGAACATAGCAAAAGAAGAAAGTGAAAACAAAGGTTATAAAGATAAATGGATTAAAACAAAGAGTGAAAGCTACAAGCCCTTGTCATTCCCTAAATGGAAAGCAATTCTAAGTTGCCTTGGAAAAAAGCTCATGAAATTTACTGCGGATACTTTTGCCCAATACCTAGTTCAGTCTTTTTCTTACTGAATATCTAAGGATCCAAGTATGTCTCAATTTAGGAGACAGTCTCTAAGATAGACCAGCACCTACTTAATTGAAAATGCACAAAGTGGTACTAAAAGCCTTATGAGGTTATTCTTTTGAAAAGTAACAATTTTCAAAAAGTACAACACAATCTACTGCCATGTCATGAGGTATTTTCACTGTGAGACTGAAATTTGCCCAGAGGCACTTGTCACAGTAAGCACACATGTCTATTTACTACAGCAGGAAGGGGGCTGGATTCCATCTTCATGTCAAACTGTGAGTTTATTCTCAGGAAATAAGATTAGTATTTTACAGATGAATGTAGCAGGCAGGAAAGATTATATTTTATATTAGTAGAGTCTGGTCTATTGCCATATGGAGCTATTCTTGTCTTTGATCTATTAATTAATTAGTTCATTAAACAAAAATAATTTGGGTGTTCATTACATGTCACAGTGAGCTTGGTGCAAAGATCAGAAAAAGAAAGAAAGAAGACAGGAAACTTACCCTCATGAACTCGGAGTTTAGAGCAGAAGGTAGACATTTAAAAAATCATTATGAGTGAGGGATGCTAGGAAAGAACAAGGACAAAGGGGCTCTAGGGACACAGCAGTGAATGTGACTTGCTTGTGAGGTGAGGCCTAGAAAGGCTCCTCAGGAAATGACATCTCAATTAAGACTAGAAGGATAATTAATAGCTCTTATAAAGGTAAAAGAAGCCTGGAGGAGAGTCTGGGCCTGAGTGTTCAGCAGACACCTAAAAAAATCCAGGGCAGCGATACTCAGAGGGCAAGGGGAAGTGAGGAGCAGGTGAAGCTGCACAGGCATGATGGTAGGGTAGGGCTGGACAAGGGCAGTGGTGCAGGAGATGCAGGTCAAGTTAAGTACCTTGAACCTCACCCTTGGCACTGGGACGTCAGGGAAGGTTTTTTCTGGTCAACACCCTTCTGGCTGTAATGGATTAGAGGAGTTACAGTGCACAGAGGGTGATGAGTTAGACTATACAGGGAATCGACAGGATGCCTTGCACTTGGGTAATGCCGGGGGAAATGGAGAGCAGTAACTAACACAAGCATCTCGGCCTGCTACTCAATATTCTCATTTCAGAAATCAAAGAAATAGGTACAGACAGTTATCCCTTTATTGCTTCCCAAATAAAATTTACAGGTAATAGTGGGTTAAAAACTTGGAGCCTAAATATCCAATGTCTGTTCACAGAGCTGTAGTTTCAGATGAACCAAAACTCCCACAGAAAACAACTTCAACTTTTTTTAAAATATGAAAATCAGCTACTGAAAAGAAACCAAAAGCAAGTAGGAAATGAAAGGAATCTACATTTGAAAGAATGAAATAATCTTGGGTGAATTTCCCAGTTATGGCAGTAGGCTTATATGTATTCCCTAGTTGAGGCCAAACAGGGCAGGTAAAATTTAGAAGGTCCAAAGTCTTCCAGAAGAACAGTGAAATAAGCCAGAAAGAAAAAGAAAAATATCGAATGG
>PVIJ01009245.1:16328-68181 GCA_004024925.1 Scalopus aquaticus
GGAAGGAAAGGGCACAAAATGGAATAGAAAAGAACACAAGGGACCATGGAGATGGATCATGGGTGAATTGGTGGTGGGCTACCCAAGGGGAATACAAAATGTAAAAGACACAAATAACAATAAAAAGAAAAAAAAAAGTCTTCCAGAAGAAGAACCAGAGGACTATCTTGTGATAACCAAAGTTGCTGAAAATGAAGGGGTAGGGGAAATAGCAGAAAGAAGAGAGTCATAAATTCTGTATACAAATTCTACCCAAATCTCTCATGAGTCCTGAAATCTGCACGCACTCGGATCCCAAGGAGCTGGATTAAGGACAAAATAACTGACAAATATTTCAACTACAGCGGAGAGGTTCGAGTTCGGAGTGCACCAAATTAACTGCTTGCTAAAACAAAAACCTATTTTCTGCAGAGGAACATGGGAGAATCCAGAGTCTCTAAGTGTGAGATTCACAATGCCTAAGAAACAATTTGAAAATATGAGATAATGCAAAAAATAAAAATTAAAGAAGAGGGGGAAATGACTCATGACCAAGAGAAATGGAAATCTATCTGAAAGTGTTGTATGTTGGAATTAACAGGAAAACATTTTAAAGCAGCTGTTACAAATATGCTCAATTTTATAAAGAAAATTATTTTCTTAACAAATGAACAAATAGGAAATATCAGCTGACAGAGTCATAAAATTATACGAAAAGTCTTCCCTAAAATGCAATGCTAAGGACAGCCAAGAGTCAAAACTTTTTGGGAAGACACTGAGAAAAATCCTCTGGAACACGAACCCCATTTTAAGCACAAAGTATTAACAGAGTAACTGGAAGCCTGCTGTGCCCTGTGGGCCATCACAGTAACAACAAAATTCAAACCCAGTCTACCTTTTGAGTAGATAAATGTGAACTCTTACAATGAACCATAGCAGAAGGAAAAAGGCGTCCATGTAAAGACATAAAACTGATTTACTGTGCAGTCTACATTATCATGATGTCTAGCGTACAACCAAAATAATGAAATACACAAAAAGCTAAGAAAACCATAGCTTACTTTATCAAGACACCAAGTAATCAATAAGTCAGACTCAGATATGGCACAGATATTAGAACAATATCATAAGGTATTTAAAATAACTATGATTTTTTTTTATAGTTTCTACTTCTCTGCTGAAATTAAAACTAGAAATCTAGAGCTCAACTGGGGGAAATTTTGACCTCCCTCCTTTCCCCTCCCTCCACAGTACATATGCCAATGTCTGGAGGCATTTTTTGTTACAGATACCCTGGAGGGTGTTTACTAGCTTGTGAGTGGAGGCCAGGGATGCTATGCTGCCAAACATCCTACAAGACACAGAACAGAGAATGGATTTTACTGTGTGTTAATTTAAAAATCAACTGGAGTTGGAGTGAGGGTCTCTGTGAAATTCAGACCATGACAAAATTAATCTAAGTACTATAAAAACATGACATAACCACACTGAAGGGAGCAGTGATAAAAGGGTCTGGTCTAAGTAACTCTGGGGGAAAGGTATTCTGACTGGATAATCTAAGGCTAACTACAAAAAGAACCATACACAAACCCTGTACTCTAGTCAGTAAATTTGCTCTCCATATGGGTATGCCTTAGCACTTTTGAAATTACTGTGTATCTACAGTTGAGGTGAATGACAACATCAAAAAAAGTAAATATACTGTAGGTAATAAGAATCAGGTTTCTCACTGTCAAGAGAAAGAAGTTACAGATTGGGAAAGGGAAAAAACTAGAAAGTACCCTTTGGTATGCTAGCTCAGAATGAGAGGCATGGTTTTGGATAGACAAAACAGTTACATGGGTGTTTGTATGGGCTGGTATGCAGACATACAATATTCCCAGCTCTATCCAGAGAGGGAATAGAGGCAGTGAAATCTCCATAGCAATTAGCATATATAGCTCCCAGGGTTTTTCCTAAGTAATATTCTCTAAAGAAAAAAATGAACCAGAGTTCTTTGGAAAAGTGGTTGATTCCAGAGCTGGTGTAGGAAAAAAAAAATTCTGGAGCATCCCTTGGTGCCCTAAAGGAAGGTGTAATGTGAGGGGGTTTTGGGGAGTGGTAACAGTAGAAACAGGAGTAGAGGTAAGAGCTTTCAATGACCAAAGTACAAATAACTTGAGCAACAAAACAACAACAGTAGATCATGACCCAAAGAATAAACTGAATATCCGCAAGCCAAAACTAATATAAACAAATGGTCTAACAGTAAGTATAGTAACTCAGAAGGAATGAAGATATGAGAAAGTCACCACTATAATACCACAGTAGTAATCGCTGTAGGTAAAAAGCAATGAGAAAAAGTTTAAATAGGGATAGAGTATTTATTCATTACTAGCAGAACACCAACTTAACCAAGTGATTGAGGCTAACATCACCATTTGTAAGACACATCAACATCATGCACCCCATAATATGATGCACTTAGAAAGGCATATTACCTTTGTGGTATCCTTCCAAATAGCACATGACCTCAACATAATAAGGAGAAAATATCAGCAGAGCTGTGGAGACTTAACACATGCCTTCAAAAGCCTTGGCCCAAAGACTTTCCATACCTGGTACCTCCATATAAAGAAGCCAAGGTAATAGAAAAAACAATAAGGTAATCTTTATCCAGTTTTCCAAATTTGTCCTTTCCTAAGAATCACTAGGGGTGCTTGTGAAAATTGTTTCCAAGTTCCCTTTTGTGGTGAGTCCAGATCATTAAATCTGAGGCTCAGGCCTCTGTATTGTACCAGGGACTCAGATAAATCTTAACAGGTAAGTAAGTTGGCAAAACATGTTGCTACTGATTTTTCCTGGTAAACCTTGCCTTGCTGTGAGCTGATCAAGACGAGTTTGGAAGGTAAAAGTTGGTGCTCATTGGAGCATTCCCACCCTCAGTGGTGAACAGGAGCCTGAAGACTCAGCATCCTCTGGTGTCCCAGGATCACCTCAAAGCTCTCTAGATAGGGGTCTCTTTCGCGGGGCTGTCATAGGCCCGGGGTTATATATTCCCAAAGGCTGTGATGTCCTGGTTTCTGGTTCTAACTACCCTTGGCTCTAACTGCAAGTCAAAAGACTGACTTGACTGACAAAACTGGGGCCCACACTACAGGCAGCAGAGTAGGGGTGCTCCTGAACCCTCTCATCTTTGCCCTCAATGCAAGCAGCTTTAGAAGATGTTCAGAACATAATTTGTATGGATGTCAGTCACTTGCTGGCAGCTAAGCAAAATCCTGAAGACCATGGATGCCTTGCAACGCACTGAATTCTTTTTCTTGTATTTCATTAAGAGCTGTCATTCTCAGTCACCTTTGCTACTAAGAAAAACTGCATACATAATAAAAGCTCATACATAAAATCTAACAGTGAGCATTTACTGTGGGCTCAAATTTGTTAAGCAATTTATATGCTTTGACTTGTATTTTATCTAATTGATTTTATCAGGAGCTCCATACTACTATGGGAGCTAAGGATGCCTCAGTGAACAAAAAAGAACCAAAACCCTGACCTCATGGGCCTTATGATCTAGAATGGGAGAAAGATGATGAAAGTTATAGATAAGAAAACTATATAGTACGTCAGAAGGGATAATTTCTAAGGTTAAAAAAAAATTTTTAAAGGGGAGAGAGATCACAGAATGGGGTTTGTGGAGGAAGGCATGGTTTACAATTCTAAAAATGGCACTCAGGGCCTGAGGAGAGATTTGAATGAATCCCTTAGGGAGGAGAGTAGGAGTGCCACTTTCTCCTGGACAGTGTTCTAACAGAAGAGTGAGTGCAAGGTCCCTAAGTCAGCAGTGTGCGGAGTGCCCAGGGACAGCAGCAAGTCCATGTGGCTGGGCAGTGTGACCAAGAGATAAAGATGATGAAGTCAGAGAAGCAACTAAGGACAGGCTGGCAGGGTTTGTGGTTACTAAGAGAATTTTTTCTTTTCTCCTGACAGAAATAGGGAGTTAGTAGATGGTTTTATGTAGAATGACAAGTTCCAATCTCTGTTTTTCAAGATTATGGTCACTGTAGGGTTAAGAATAGACTGTAGAAGGATGAGGAATCTTTTGATAGAATCCAGGTAAGAGATGAACGTGGCTTAGTCCAAGAAGGTGACAATAGAGGGAAAGCAATATTCTAATTCTGGGTGTATTTTGAAAGTAGAGCCAATGGGACTTCCTAAAGAATTCAACAGATTTAAGACAAAGCAGGGGACTGAGGATGACTCCCATTCTTAACTGAGATGAAGATGACAGGTTACAGGAAGAACAGGTTGGGGAACTGGGAATTCTGTCCTGGACCCACTTAGTATGAGAGCACTCAAAATGAAAATGGAGAAGCCAGGTAGGCAAATGGATATGAGAGTCTAAAGTCCAGAGGAGAGCATCAAACTGGAAGAACCAATTTGGCAGACGCTAAGCATGAACATGGTAGTTAAAGTCATGAGACAGAATAACAAAAATAAGCACAGAGAAGAGTAGCCCAGGATTAACCTCTGGGGCACATCAAGAAGGACGAGTCCAGGAGATGGAAGAGTGGCCAGGGAAGAAGACAGGAGTGTGGTATGGAAACCAAAAAGAACACCCCAGGACAGTTCACATCAGATTAGAACTGAAAGCTGACTGGGTTAGCTAAGTACCATCACTGACAACCTTGAAGAAAGCATTTCTGGTGAATGGAAAGGAAGAAGACTTGACTGCAGAGTTTAAGAAAGCATGGAAAGAAAGGGGCAGGTATTCAGTCATTCCCAATTTACAGATGAGGAACCAGCACCAAAGAGGTCAACGAGCTAGGACATACATATGCAGCTGATGATCACGCACCAAGCACACACGTAGTCCTTGGTGGATCCCTCTGGGAAGTAAGGATATGAATAAGGTAAAGATGTAAAGAGAGTCTTTAAACCTTTCATTCTTTGTTCCCTTAGTGAAAGGACCTTCTAAGGGGAGAAAAGACCTCAGGTCACAGCTGATGACTGAACCAGAAGTCAAGAAGCAGGGGTAGAAGGCATCATTTCTGTGCTGGGAAAGCAGTAGCAACACCATCTGGTGTTCCACTGTTCCTAAATATGTACTGATATGAGCACCCAAGACTGAAGGTATAAGGCCAGTTCAAGTGCCAAATCAAACCCTTCCTTCCTTGACATTTCCTGGCACCCAAGGAAACAGTCCTTTGGGTTGACTAAGGAAATAATTCTCAACTTATTATTTTCTCACTGCTGTAGAAACCCTGTCATCTCACTATGGGCTTAACTTCCAGAATTGAGAGACTGCGGAGAGGAACACACAGAAGTGACTGGCATGTATCAGGTAAAAGGTGTCCCAGGCTCCTGAACGGCACGAACACACCGCTCCCAAGTGAAGTGCTGCCGTTCACGCACCATGCCATGATGCCAGCTCCATGCATGAAGAGGTGGTACTGCGTAAGAGGAGCCCTGGCCTTGAAAAGTAGGAGACTTGGGTCCTGGTGCTGGTTCTACCATAAGGGCTGTGTGAACTGGGCAAGCCCCTTCTCACGTGCACAAAAGAATTGCTGAACCTCATCTTTTGGAGTCTCCATTTCTTCTACTAAACAATAACAGAGCACAGAGATTAAAAGAATGGGCTTTGGAGTCAGGTTACCTGGGCCTGCTATTCTCTATGTTAACCTGTGTTATTTAACATTTGGAAGCTTCATTTTCAGTACCCATAAAATGGGGATAACAATACATATCCTACGAACAACCATGAAAACACAGTGCCCAGCAGTGGTGTGCACTCTCTATTACCCACTATAATGTTATCAGAGTTGTCTTCCAAGATGTATTCATTAATAATTAACCTCTCCATTTGCAATTAAAACATATTAATAGTAAACTTCAGATTGGCTGAAATAATGTTAAAAACAAAGGAAACAATAGTTTAGGTTAGCCAAAAAATGAGAAAATAAAAAAACTTGTAATAAAAGTGAAGTATTATGTATACAACATAAGAGATGTACCTTGAACAGGGATTTCCCCATAGTTTGGTCTCTTATCTGACAGAGTTGTCAGGGGTTTGGATGTAGAAATTGGTCCACTTATGGAATGTCTCTGAAATTATAAGGTAAAGAGTATCAAAGTTAGGTCAAAGCTAGAGTTGGGGCTTAAAAAATAAACATTGTAGAGAATATTTAGTTATGAATTTGCATAATTCCTTCTATACTGTTAAAGTAGGCTGAAACACACATAACAACACAACACCCCCCCACAGACAAAGTGATCTCAATATACATTAAAAAAAAAATAGTATGGAAAGATCCATTCCTGTGCCCTTTACTCAGTTTTCCACTAATTACATCCTATAATCCTATAGTAAAATCAAGATACAGAACATTTCCATCCCAAGTATTCCTCCTGTGGCCCTTTTACAATTACACCTTTCCTCCTGCTCCCAGACTCCACATCACTGACCCCTGGCAACCAGTGGTATTGTGTGTGAACTCACTGTTTTTTCATGTTTTTTTTTTTTAAGATTTATTTATTTATGCATACAAGAATGGGGTGTAGGCCAGAGATGCAGGGTGGTGAGAGGATTCACCAGAGACAGAGTAGGGAGCAGAACAGGCAGATCCACTGAAGTACACTGCTGAGGGGAGCAGCGGGAGAGACAGGAGAGGTCCGCAGCACCAAGTGGGAAGCTCCCTGGCTGGGGATCGAACTCATGCTGCAGCAGCTGCAGACAGCCTCATAGTGCTGAGATTTAACGGGCTGCACAACCAGGGAGGCCCTGAACTCACTGCTCTGATTAAAAAGGATTCTTTCATGTCACCTGCCAACTAGTGAAATATGGATGTGCTCCTACTACAACTGTCCCAGTACAACCTGTCATCTGGACTCAGCACTACTGTAAGAACTTTGTCCCCAGCTTCCTCAGCTCCAGACTCTTATATACTCCCCTCTGCATGCAGCCATAAGTATCTACCACCTAAAACAAAAAGCCTCTTAGCTCTTCTGCTTCATCTCCTGTTACCTCTACATACTGCTCAAATATCACCAAATCACTTATTCCCACAGAGAACGTGGGAATACTGTCTCTGCTTTTTCCTCAAGCTTATTTCCTTTACCTAGCCCCTTTTCATCTGGATAACTTCTCATTTTACATTCCCAGCAGGAATGTGCCAGAGGCCCAGCATTCTGACATCCTTATCAACACCTGATTTTGCCAGTCTTTTAATTTTGGCCATCCTATTGGGTATGCAGTGGTAGTGTGGGTTTAATTTTCATTTCCCTGAGGAATAATCCTGTTAAGCATTTTTGCCCATTTTTTGGGGAAATGACTTTTCTAATCTTTTGTTCATTAGATATTGGGTTGTTTGTCTTCATAAGTCTTTGAACAAGACTCTTTTGGCACATAAATGTATTGTGAATATATTCACAACCTGTCTTTTCGGAGAAGTTTTAACTTTTGATGCCTAATTTACCAATTTCTTTCTTCATGCTTTTTTGTGTCTTAAATAAGAAATCTTTGCCTTCTCAAAGGTCCTGAAGATTTTTTTTCCCAATGTGTTTATCTAGAAGTTTTACGATTTTAGTTTTTACCTTTAGGTTTACAGTCAATTTCAATTCTTGTATACGTTATGAGGTAAGGATTGTGGGGTTTGTTTTTTGGTTTTTTTTTTTAACCTCATATAGATACATAGTTGTTCCAGAATACTTTGTTGAAAAAGTATCCCTTTTGAACTGAATTACTGAGTACCTGGCACCTTTGTTGAAAATCAACTGACCTATCTCTGGATTCTCTATTCCTGTCATCTAATGTTTATACCTAACAGCTAACTGGTGTATTACACTGCCTTGATTATACAGTGTTGAAATCAGAGTGTAAGTCCTCCTAATTGATCCACCCCCACCCACTGTTTTGGATATTCTGGGTACTTTAACTTTGCACAAAAATTTAAAATTATCTTCTTAATTTCTACAAAATGCCATGCTGGAATCGTAACTGGGAAGATGTTGAATCTACACATTAATGTGAAGGAGCACTACAAGGTATTAAAATATTGAGTCTTCTAATGCATGAATATGTCTTTCCATTTATTATTTCCTTATTTTTTCTCAGCAACATTTTATAGTTTTCATTGTACAAGTCTTCCATAACATTTTATTAAATGCATAGCTAAATATTTCAATTTCTAATTGTTCACTGGAGAGGAGTACTCAAGATGGAAATAAATCTCTTTATAACCTTAGTTGGGAATGATACCTCATCGTTTTTCCATATCCTCTTCATCAGAAGTGAGTAGCAGAAGCAGTCAACATCCAGAGGAACAGAACAGATAAGGATATGCCTACCAGGAGGTATGGATCCCTGGGAAGCATTTCAGAGGCTGCTTACCCAAAACTTCTGCTGATTTACTTCTGGAACTCATGGGTCTTTTTGAAACTTATTTTTAAGGTCTTTTAGAAAGGGTCTAGAATAGAGTCTACCCTAGGGCTACTTAGGACCACTGTAATGTGTGGTCCTTTGTGGGCTTTCTACTGAATGCTCCAAATATTCAAAGAGGTTTCCCACGGCTGAAAAGATTCCCTGCCCTGTGTTTGCCTGACAGCTCCCTGGCAACTGTTCTTATCCAGCCTACCTTATGGGGTTTCACCATATGCACGTGCAGACTGGGATCCAGGAAAAGACACAGAGGGATGCATCTCCAGAATTCTAGACTCCTTTCTCTAACTCCCTCTTTCTAGTTACTGTGCCCCACAAATTCTGGCATCCTCATTCTCCATGAAAACTGTTCTACAGCTCCTCAGATCTAGTTCTCCTTCCTTGCTCCATTTGGATTCATCCTCCCTAAACTACCATCTGGAAAATGCCAACAGAAAAGTAAGGGGTACAGCTCTTCTTTCTGGCCTGCATTTCCACAGTGGCAAAGCAAAGCAACATCTAAAACTGTCCATAATGGAGCAGCAAGGTCCTGTGCTAGACTACTACAAAATGGCCCACAATGAAATCATGCTTCTTTAAATTTGTGCCTTGTCACAGCCCTCCCACTCTCAATCTGGGATGGCCTTGGGACTTGCTTGGCCCAAAAGAATGGGAGAGAAGTAACACACCAACTTCTAAAACTAGGTCTTAAGATGCTTTGTTGACTTCCACTTTTACTCTCTTGGCACTTGAGATACCAAGTCATGAAGGAACCTGAAAGGAAAGATCACATGGAGAGAGTGGCCCAGCCATCACTGCTAGGTCCACAGTCTAGCTCACCTTTCTGGATAAGTGAAGCTGCAGGAGTAAGGCCAGGTGAAACCAGCAAAGAACTGCCTCATCAACCCAGAGAATGTGAAAAAAAATAAAATTTCTGTTTTAAGCCTCAAAGTTTTGAGAGTGATTTGCTGTGCAGTGGAAGTTGAGACATACCAATGTGTTCTACTTAGAGGTGTCTTAATGTAGTGGCTAAAAGCATACTCTCTGAAGCCAGAATGCCCAGGTTCAAATTCCAGCTCTTTTTAATTGCACGACCCACAGTGCCTAACCTTCCTGGGCTTGTTTCCTGGTTCATGTGAAAACTAGGGTCAAGAATAGTACATATCACCCAACATAGTTGCTTTGAGGATTAATCGAGTTAACATTAGAAAGCATTTGGAACATTCTAGAGCATAGAGTAAGTGCTCAATAGTTGTTAGCTATTTTCAGAAGAATAATACGACCGACATTTACCTAATTTATCTCAATTAAGGATATTCACAGTATCTGAGTCGGACTATATTCCTCACAAGGAAGTCATTTACCTCCTAATGTAGTGTACATGACTTTGAAGAGGATAAATTTCAGAAGCTGAGGTCCCCAGAGATTCCACATACCTGCATAGGGGAGACAGCTGCTGCAGGAGGGGTTTTCATAGGACTTGGACTCAGAGGTGTTCGTGGAATTGCAGCTGCAGTAGGGTTTGGTACTAGAAAATAACAAATAAATATGTTGATAATGAATGAATGTATCATGATACAGCAGAAGCTTTCATAACGGATGTCCTCTAAGCGTCCACTAGATTAACCAATGCCCTTGGCTCCCCCTGGAAATGGTTCTGACTGAGGAGCCTCCCCAGAACACTCTCAGTTATACCCAGCAGGTAGTCCTTCTTCTGCCACCAGGTAGACTGTGTGCTTCCCTGGTATGTTTACTTCCAACCCTGGTTATGCCAATCACTTCATTTTGCCTACTTGATTATCCTGTGTGGTTAAAAATGCTCCATAAACCAAAAAATTCAGGTACAAAACAACTCCAAGAGGAGTATTTCTGTAATTGCATCAGGTGAGAAGCCTGGCACATAGTGGATGTTCATTAACTATTAAATGAAAAACTTGCTCATCTTCCCGAACCTGCTCATCTTCCCTCACCTCCTGCTGTGGAGTTCATGACATCACTTTACGTGAATTATCAGATTTGCATTTAAAACATTGTTTAATTACTTGCTCACACATCAGAACTGTTACAAGAAAGAGCCGTAGTTTATTAATTCTAGATATCTGGGCTTAGCACAGATTCTGGCAGAGAGTGTATAAAGAGGCTATGCATCTGAAGCTAAATTAAAATCAAGATGGGACACAGTATATAACACCCAACAGTGAAATCAGACACATGACACTGTGGATGAGGATGAAGAAATCATTGTGGACCTTTTATTTAACCAAATATTTATGTTTTGAACTATGTTTCTAGAAGATGTGTTTTTTATTGAGCTAAAGTTCATGTAACATAAAGTTAATTTTTAGAATATACAGGCTAGTGACATTTAGCACATTCACAACATTAAATAACCATCTTCCCTCTACCTAGATCCAAAACATTTCATCACCTTAAAATGAAACTTGGTACCTTTTAAGCAGTCACTCCCATTCATCTCTCCTCCAACCCCTGGCAACCACCAAGCTGCTTTCTGTCTCTGGATTTACCTATTCTGCACATTGTATATAAATAGAATCTTCAATTATATGGCCGTCTATATCTGGTTTCTTTCACTTAGTATATTTTCAAGGTTATCAACATGGTAGCATGTATCAGTACTTCATTCACCATTATGTCTAAGTAACATTCTACTGTACGGATGTGCCACATTCCGTTTATCCATTTATTAGTTGATGGACATCTGCATTATTTCCATGTTTTTGTCACTGTGAAGTGGTACTACAAATATTTGTGTCTAAGTATTAGTTTGAATGCTTGTGCTCACTTCTTTTGAATATATCTAGAGGTAGGAATAATGGGTCATTTAGAAATATTTTATTATAATATGGTGGTTTTTAAAAAAAGATCAGTAGATTTTTTTTGCATTACTCTCCATTATATTAATATTTTAAATAGTTGTATAATAATTTTAATTTAGTGTAGTCATTCCATTATCATTTTATTTTAGAAGTATACATTTTTTAATTTATTGATTTACATATATATTGTACATCACTGTTTATTTTTGTACAATGTTTGTTTTCTCCTCTCAAGTATGTAGTCCCCGTAAAATTTCCACCATCAATTCACCCATACACCATCACCACAGTCCCTTGTGCTCCTACCTCCCCTATTTTGGTCCCTCTCCCTCCTCCTCCCCTATTGAATGTCTGATTTATAGTTGCCTGTTAATTTTGTTTTCTTCTTCTTTTTTTTTCCCTGATCCCTTATTTGGTTCCCCTATATTCTTCCTATAAGTAAAACCATCCAATATTTTCCTTCTGGCTTATTTCATTGAGCTTAATCCCTTCCAGCTCCATTCATGTTGCTGCAAATGATTTTACCTATGAGTTTATCTTATTTGATTGCTGAATAGCATTCCATTATGTGTGTATATATATAATATCTTCTTGATCCAGTCATCTATATTTGGGCATCTGGGTTGTTTCCATATGTTACCTATCGTAAATAGTGCTAGAATAAACATGGGATTCAGATATCCTTTGAATTAATGTTTTTGTATTCTTTGGATATATTCCTAAGAGTGGAATTTCTGGGTCATATGATAGTTTGAGGAGTATACATTTTTTTAAAGTTCTTTTATCTTACCCCATCAAATACCTAGAGGCAGCCACTAATAACAGTCCCAAGCACATCTTTCTTGAACTTTCAATGCAAGTATCTATGTATGTTTAAAAAAAGAACGAGATCACACTACATAATGTTGTCTGCAACTTGCTATTAAAAGACTACAGACATATTTTAAGATATTAAGATATTTTAAGATATTTCAAGATCTACCTCACCTTTGGTAAAAAATATAATATTCAGTTGTATAATAATGAATCATATTGACTTAATCTTTCTATGGGCATTTAAGTAATTTCAAGATCTTTTTTATTTTTGTAAATAAGCTATATTGACAATTTTGTATACATAGCCACTTTCATACTTTATGCACTTGTGCTATCATTATGTATAAGAACTTTGGGATCTCAGAATATAGTATTTAGGTTGGAAGATATAGCCTAACTGTCCTCTAAAATGTGCATATGTATACATGTATACATGTGACTTTGTTTTGCTTTTAAGTCACAGGAATCTGATTTGCATATAACCACAAAATACAGATTCTAGAAACTTTACCTTTATTAGAGTGAATTAGAATAAAAGCTAACATACTACAACCAGTTGTTTTAAAAAATGATAACCCTTTTACTTTCCCAGGGAGACAAAGAAGGAGCAGGATGATTTTCAAGGCAGAAAGAAAAAAAGAGTATGATATGGAACTTGTCATATTTCAGAAGCTGAAGTACACTACAGCTAGAGCTCAGCGGGTAAGGGCAGAGTGGTTCGACTAAGGCATGCGGTAGCCAGGGTTAGACCATGACACATCTGGGAATGTGAATTTCATTCTAACTACAATAAAGCAACTAAAGCATTTCTATGATAAAATGAAATGTGTAAACTTATTAAAGTAGGGTACAGAATATTGAGTCGTTAATGGTGATTTGAACTTCTAGTTGACTGTGTTAATATAGAAGAAGAAAAGTACAGAGCAAAGACTGCACGTTGGAGGCTGAATTAAGAAGACTTGCCAACAAATTAGATACAGAAGTGAGGAAAAAGGAAGATTTAAGGAAAAAGGAAAATTTCTATACTTCTGGCCTAAGTAACTGAATTGTGTTGCAGAATGAAGATGAGGGAAAGCAGTCTGGTTTTGGACATAGTAAGATGTCTATGAGATACCTGCATATCAATGTCAAGTAAGTGTTTGGATATACAAGCCTGAAGGAGTGCAGAGGAAGGTAAAGGTTGAAGTGATCAATCTGAAAAATTTTAGGCACAGAGAAGATACTCAAAGTTATAGGAATGTGTGGAGACACATCTCTATATGGGGTAAAACACAAGTGAGACCAAGATCTCCGAAGATGAACAGATCTCAAATCTATTAAAATTCACCTAAAGTGAGACTGATTCATGAATATGTAATTTGATGAGATTCAAATTGTGCCTGTGGCACAATGTGTAAGAAATTACCTTGAGATGCACTATCAAAGGACTTGATGAGGGTTTTTACTGTAGGGGTTGGCTCGGAGGAGGTGGAAGACCTTCTACTCAGTCCCATCCCTTGTCTTAAGGCTGCCAAATCTCTCTCAACAGCATTCATGTAGTTATATACCCGGCCTCGTTCCTCTTCTTGCCTGAAAAAAGAATTGAAATCAGAGCATATTTACAAATATACTAAAAATACACCCTTTCCCCTCCTGACTGAAATACATTAAGAAGTATCAATATAAAAAAAAATAGTATTAGTTGAGTAAATTACCTGCCTTAATAGTCTCATTTGCTTGGTAAATTCCAAGAAATGATATTAAAAATATTATATCAGGTTACCCTAAGTAGGTTAAGTAACCATCAGATTCCATTTCCATCTGAGTGAGTGTAAGGTGAGGACATCAGTAATCTGTTAGCACTAAAGTGGAAGGTGGATGGGCCAAGATCCTGATTCGGAACCGTGAATCTTGCCATTCTGTACTAGTGAGAAGGCTTGGTCCTTCTCAGGCAAGTTTCAGAATTCACCATTGCATAAGGAGACTATACTTACTCATCCACTATGTCGTGCACAGACATGAAAACACAAAGAAATAAAAACAAAGTCCACACTTAACATTTAAAACTATGATGTAGTCTCCAAATAGAATTTCTACAAGGAAAAAAGGTCTGTATTAGTAACATGACTCTTCAAGATCTCAATGTGATGGACCATGAGTCATCTAAAAATCAATTTCATTTCATTTCTGATCAGCTCTAATTCACTGAGCTGACTAACACAGAAGTTTTCATCTAGGATGAGATTACAGTAGCAGATTCTGTACATGTCATATAACCACTAAGGAAGTTTAATGGTGGACAAAAATTAAGCCAGTTCTTAGAAATATTTGTCTGTAGTGGTCATTTGGCTTTTCTGGCAGTTTTTGTTTCAAGATGCATGTTCAGAGGTAATACATAATACTCTACCAATACATAGCCAATACATAATACTCTACAACAGCAATTATCAAATTTTTTAGTTTTAGAGCCTCTTTCTACTCTTAAAAAATCACTGAAAAATTCAGAGCACTTCTTTTTTATGTGGGTTACATCTACACAGATAGGTAATTCGAAGAAGAATATAATTTTACTAGTATTTAAATAGATAATTGTGGCTTTTTAGATAACTGAGGCTATTCTTTTTTGGTACTATACAGAAAAACAAGTGGTAGTTACTTAAAAAGTTAGTTGCAGGACCTCCCTGGTGGTACAAGGACTTAAGTCTCAGCACTATGAAGCTACTGCCAGCCACTGCAACAGGCGTTCAATCCTGGCCGGGGAGCTTCCCACGTGGCGCAGCAGACCACTCCTGTCTCACCCGCTTCTCCCCTCAACAGTGTATTTCAGTGATCTGCCTTTTCTGCTCTCCACTCTGTTTCTGGTGAATCCTCTCACCCCGCACACCTCTGGCCTATACCCTAGTTCTTCTATAAATAAATAAGTAAATAAATCTTAAAATATATCACTAATGATCTCATTGGAAATCTCTTTAAAAATGGGAAGCCGCCAATCTCACAATGACAGATAAAAGTTTTCCAAAATCCTAACATTCACTTTAAAGTCCATATTTTATCACTGGTAACTAACACTGTCAATAGTTCTTCTTGAAGTGAGGTTCTCTTAATAATTTTTTTTAAATATACTATATAACAAAAGTGTGAATATCCATAGTCTATTCATTAGTCATTCTCAAGTATAAAATAATGCTCCATCTTCCATATGACCCAGCAATACCACTTCTGGGGAATATACCCAAAGGACACAAAAACACTAATCCAAAAGAATACATGCACCCATATGTTTATTGCAGCACTATTTACAATAGCGAAGGTATGGAAACAACCCAGATGCCCAAAAATAGATGACTGGATAAAGAAGATGTGGTACATATACACAATGGAATTCTATTCAGCATTCAAAAAAGATAAATACATGCAATTTGCACCAACATGGATGGAACTAGAAGGGATCATGCTCAGCAAAATAAGCCAAAAGGAAAAAGAAAAATATCGAATGGTCTCACTTATAACAGGAATATAGAGGAACCAAATACAAGAGCAACAATCAGCGAGAGGGGGGAGGATTGGGGCTCAGAAAGGGGGAGAGGGGAGCACAGGGGACTGTGGTGACAGTACACGGGTGAACTGGTGGTGGGAAACCTACGGGGAATATACAGTAATGTAAAAGACATAAATAAAAATAACAATTAAAAAAAATAAAATAAAATAATCCTCCATGAAAAAAAAAACAGCTGAAACTAAAACAATCACAAAGTACTTTCCTCTTGACACACTCATCCTCAGGTACATAGCCAATACATCAGAAACACTGTATGCACACTTCCTGTTTTGTGAAAGGGAATGTTAAAAATAATTTACAAAGGAATAATGTTATCATTATTAATAATTTATTGCTTCATCAAGGATATCTTTGTGCGAAACCTGCATTACTTAAAATGTAAAGAGTGTAATGACTGAGTATAATTTGGTGGCAAAGGCTTGATTCATCAACATTTCACATTTGCTTTTTACTATCAGTGCGAAAGTCAACACAATGAAAAGGGCTAAACATATGTCAGTACTACTATAAAAATAGCAGTGCTTGCAGACCCCATGAAAGGGTCTTGAGGACCTCCAAGGATGTGCAAACCTACTCTGAGAATCGCTGCTTGCTATATAAGATGCTACTTCTTTGGGAAGGAACTTCCTTTAAATAACGGTCTCAAAGACTGAAGAGTTTTAGGAATCAATGGTGTGATTTTTTTTTTTAAGATTTATTTATTTTTGCATACAATCCTGGGGTGCAGGTCAGAGGTATGGGGCGGTGAGAGGGTTCACCAGAGACAGAGTGGGGAGCAGAACAGGCAGATCAACCTAAATACACTGCTGAAGGGAGCAGCAGGTGAGGCAGGAGAGGTCTGCTGCACCATGTGGGAATCTCCCCGGCTGGGCATTGATCTCGCACCACAGCCGACAGCTCCACAGCGCTGTGCTTAACCTGTTGCACCAACAATGAGGCCCACCACTGGTACGATTCTTTAAGAGTAGAATTTCAAGATAACTTTAGAATAGAGCATTTCTGATACACTATTCATTTAACAGCATACAAGGGGAAAGGTTGTATGAGTCTTATGTCAGTGGAAAAATAATGATCTACTTCATTCCATTTTCTGCTTAAGGAAGTCAAAGAAAAACAGTTTAGTGGTATTTTTCTTTGAGACATACACTAGAGACCAGCAACAATAAAATAACCTTTTAAAGATATATCATTAAATATTTTCTGAATATTTTTCCTATGTCTATGAAGAATTAAAGTTACAAATAATAACAACCTGAAACACAAAATGTATTCTCCCGCACTCATAGACAGAGTCGCCTTGAGAAAATCAGCAAATGTCATCTCAGCAAGTTCTTTTTATAAGTTTTCGATGATCTCTGCATTAGATGGGAAAAAATTCTACTGGCGAAATTCATGTGGTTATAAGCACAGAGTAAGTGAAAACTTAGGTGAGTGCCAGAGAGAAATTCACCTTGCAGTCTTAATTTGGGTCTCTAAAAATACTAGATTCATTGCCCTGAGTGCTCTGCAGGCATATACCATTTAAGTCTTACAACACTGTAAAGCAGGCAGGATTGCTTGCATTTTATTTTATTTATTTTATTTTTGCGTAGAAGAACAAGGGTGTAGACTGGGGACTGGTGGTGGTGAGAGGATTCACCAGAAGACAGAGTGGGGAGCAGACCAGGCGGATTCACTGAAATACACTGGTAAGTGAAACAGTGGGCAAGACAAGAGAGGTCTGCCGCGCTACATGTGGGTTAGCTCCCTGGCTGGGGATCCAAACTCAGGCCACAGTGGTGATAGCACTGAGACTTAACCCCCTAGGCTACTAGAGAGGTCCTTGTTTGCATTTTTAAAGATAAGCAAATTGTGGCTTAAGAAACTTAAGAGCCCTGACCAAATCACATAGCTAGTAAGATGCAGAGCTGAGTGAGAGTCCACATTCTTAATCATGAGGCTATAATCTAAAGAAAATAGGGCTGGAGTGTGCGAAGAGAGAAATGGAAAGAAATATAAAGTACCCAATGAATCAGGGGTGATTTGACTCCTCCAGAACTGATAATGGCAACTCTGAAACTCTGGCAACACTGACAACTCTGAAAGACCCATCTAGACTGCACTATTTTACAGGTGTCATAAAATAAGACCAGTAAAGTTGAGCAATTTCCATTAACAAACTAAGTCATACTGATGCCAAACTCTACATACTTTCCATAACACCAGGTGACAAAACTGGGATCTAAGTGTTCTTTGTTGAAACAAAGGACACAAGTGGTTCCTCAAAACATACTTGCGTGACTTTATTTCCTCCAGTTCTTTTGTGAGTTTCTCATTTTTTTCCTGAGCCTCATGTAACCGGCGCTTCAGATCACCAATCTCCTCTTGGGCTTCAGATTTAATGTCATTTGCAATTACCACTGCAGTCTGGAGATCAGCTTGAAACTGTCGCCATTCTGCAGATTCTTCCTATATTAAAAAAAAAAACTAAGTTTGTATTTCCAAGAGAGAGCAATAAAGGCTTATTTAAAAACAATAAATGTGTTTATGATTAGCCTGCTGTAATGCACTGTATTCACAAATAATGATTTTATAAATCCCAAAGAATTGCTATTATCTATTTCTAACAGGTAATTAGTGAACATACTTTGTAGCTGATCTGTCCACTGAAACATCAAGCACTCAAGAATGCTCAGTAAGTATTAATGAATACAATGTAAAGTCTCCTTTCGGTATATAACTTTAAAGTAAGTCTTATGAAAATAAACAATATACAAAATTCACAGTGCTTTTACCTCTGAAAACTCAAGAAGGTAGACTAAATGGTATGTGAACTGAAAGATTTCAGTGAAGAACTATAAATATCCTGACATCAAAAACTAACAGGAAAAAAAAATCAAAAGTAAAGGAAAAGGAAGAGGAAGTTAGAAGAAAAACACTAAACTCAATACCTAACCAGACAAAATCACACAGAGAACTAAGGAAAAGTTGCTTCCCACAGTCATGGAGGATGCAGGTTTGATGGACTGTGAAAGTCTCCCCAGGGTGTCACCTTCAGGAGAGCCAGTTAGGCCGCTCCAAAGCAATTTCCTGACCTTGTGAAATAGCCTGAGAAACTGAGGCAGGACCCAAACTACAAGATTAGCTTCACCTAACCCTCTGTATCAGAGTGACACTGTTGTTTAGCAGTTGATCAAATACACAGAAGACTGAAAATAGCTCAGTTTGGGAAACTTTATAATTCAGAATAAACTTTCTTTCCAAAACAGAACATTTGCTTTCTAAATCCACCTTTCTAAAATTACTACTCATACATTCTTCTACCCAGAATTTAGCACCAATACCAATTTGAGATGATGGCATTTGCTTTCTGCATCAAGCCAAGCAGAGCTACATTATAATTGTATTTCAAGCTTAAGATAAATGATGACATGGCCAATGATGACCTGCACTCAACTTTCATAAAATAATGTTTCTAATGAGATAATACATGAAGATTAATCCTACCCGAAGTCTCCTGTGTAGTGTCTTGATTTCTCTTTCCATATCATGTTTTTGGTCCTGGAGTTTTTTCACCGTATCTGAAAAGGTCACATAAATTTAAATATTTATTGTTAGAACTTTGTTCAACATGGAAAACAAAAAGGGAGGAAGTACTTAAATACAACTTTCTAAAAAAGTCACCCTGCCTAAACATTTTTTATTTTTAATATTAAATTTTAAAAGAAAAAAGGAATATCTAAGCCGACTATTTAACCAATTTTATTTCTATTTTATCAAATTTAAATCACAAAATTTCTGGATTACTTCCTTCCTGAGTGTCTTAATTCTGAAACAAAAAGCTAAGTAAAATCAATTGTTAGTAACACGCACACTGTTGGCTCATAACCAATCAAAACAACATTGAGTGCTATTAAACTGCGAACTTTTAATCTCAAAGGTTCTTAGTCTGAAGTATTTATGCAAATATAACTTACTTCACACAATGTATTAAGTTCCAGAAAATCAGTGAAATTTTTACAAACTTAATTACATAAACTCCTATGAATTGCTACTTCTATTAATCCTATGGAAAGTCTTTTCACAAAATAAAGAATAATTTATAAAGTAAATCAATACTCCTCAAATTATTTCTTACATTATATAAATTTTCTTCTAACAACTTTTTCACTGTTAACATTAAATGAGCACCACTAATATGCAAAGTACCATTCTTTGCACATGTATGCACATGTAATAATAATCTTCCTGAGGTTAACATTATTAGCTTTCAATCGAGACCCTGAAGTATGTGTGTGCTGAGAAAGATTAGCAATCTTAGATTGCTAATTATCTTCCTCCTCCCAGTTCTTTCAGGAACTTGCTCTACTGAAACCTTTGTAATGTTATACTTGGAAATCAATGCCAGTACATTTATGTTCTGATATTTTTAAATGGTATGAATTCACTTCAGTAAAAGCACAGAATATTTACAAGTTATATGTAAAAGAGTTATTATAAATATGTAAAATGACATACTTTTTATAGATTTTTAAAAATGAGATAATACAAAGGCAGGGGAAACTGACCAATTTTGGTAATCAGTAGTTAACGCCCTCCCATTCATCACCCAGTAACTGTTCAACAGACTTGGAGCCTATGATATAAAAAATGTTTAAAACTTACTCATTAATAAAGCATCTTTGTAAGTGCCTACTTTGTACCAGCTTTTCTTCTAGGTGTTTAAGACATAAGGGAAAGGGGAAAAAGATCTAACCCCTATCTTCTTTGAGATAGAAAGAACAATTTTGCTTTGAGCTAACAAAGGAGGATATTTTCATATGTGAATATGAAATGAATAACAAGTTTACCTCTACACAGGCTGCTTCAGAACTCATTTAACCTGGAAACTAAGAAGCAAAAAAGGCTACCTAAGTTGTTTAGAGCAAAGCAGATAATACAAAGGTAAGTGTGTCAGTCTAATACCAGACCCCAGTCTCCCCAGTGAAGAACTATAAAAGGATGACTCTGGAACCAGCATTGGAATCAGGCTCTGTATGACCTAAATTATGGACAATTTCAGGGTCTGGGAGATATTATAAGACACAATGAGTAAAGACAAACACGGAAATATTTCTAGTGTCGAAAACACTAGGGATCACACCTTTCACTTACACTATACCCATATATATATATAAGAAATCTCAAAACAGGCAAGCAAACAAACATAAAATATTCAATTTCGTCCCTACTGAAAACTGTTTTCCTTTTCTTCTGGTCACAAGGACTCATCTACCTATCTTTAGATGACTTTAGATATGACAGCAAATCATACTACAGCTCACTTTAACATCTTGTGTTTTGATTCTAAGATGGACTTTAAACTACAAGGTTATCTTAAACTGATCATAAAATTCCAAATTTCATTCATTTTTGTTTAATTATCTTCTTGTCTTTTCTAACCTTTGCATTCAGCCAGAGAATTCACATAATCATTATACTTAAAAAGACATCCCTCTACTTTGTTGCATATTTATTATTGCTACCATTTCACTTTCTAACATAGCTATTAAAAGTGACACCAGGCTTTTCTAATTTGGAAACAAAGGAGTCTGGACTTAGGTTCTGGTTTTGAGGACTAGCTTAGCAAAACCACCACTCAGCCCAATTTGTGTCCCACAAAAAAGGCAGTATTAGTCTTCAGCCCTGGAGCCACTAAATGCAATTTCCTTCCTCTGCAAAACTTTCTGGTGTGAGGGACTGCCATCTACTGACTTCAACACAAAAACATTAAACTTATTAAGAAACAGAAAAACATTATGATCTCATTTTTAAATTACATTTTACAAAATTACTTTTACAAACTTGTTTTTATTCTAGAAATCAGGTAAATTGCTATTGTTATAGACTAACTTTTTGAGAATAATTCTGGGCACTGCCCTCCCCATTTTAATAATGGGGTTCACAATGCTTCACCAAGGACCTACCACCCCTGATAAATCAAGATCAACCAAATCACCACTCTGGCTTCAGGTATATGCCCATCTCTCACACAGATGATTCTAGGTACCACCATCAGCACACTGACCCTTGGGAGTTTAAAATAATGAAAGTTCATAAGCAATCTTTCCTTCTCTCTGAACTGGAAAACATCGTTAGGGTAATGACACCCCCAACGCTTTGTCAGTCTCCTGCATCTGGACAAGCACCTCTGACTGACAGCGGGTGCAACTTTTAGAGTAAAGGAGAAGAGACAAGAAATCAATCAGCTAAAATATCACATCTCAGGGGCAGGCGGGAGAGGCAGGCCGTGCATCCAGCCACTAGGCCACAGCTTTATCCCCAAACTGTAACTACGGATATGGGAAGAGGATAAGATGAATTTCAAATGACCCGTTTATTATTTTTAGTGTTCTTTATTTATTTTTAGTTTTTTTTTGTTTACAATGTTTTATTTCACTCAATGTCCCCTGAAAAAAAGTTATATAAATTTTGTCCCACAAGTCTAAAAGTAATGCAAGTTCACAATAAAAAGCCTAGAAAATGGACAGGGGTAACGAAAAATGAGATTACCCATTATTTGCATTTGGCATATATCCTTCCAGATTTCAATGTGTGTATTTTTTAAAAGAAAAATGGAATTCTGCAACTTACATTGTTTCATGAGCCCTTCCACTTACAAGTACCAATAGATACACATACACACCTGGAGCACTCTTTTGATGGTCTTGTCCACATTCCATCAATTGGTACATAATTTGCTTTAGCAACTTCCAATTAATAAACAATTAGAATGGTTCCAAAACTTGTTATAAACACAATGAATGTTTTTACATGATTGTGCAGATATTACTCAAAGATAAATTTCAAAAAGTGGAAATGATGAAGGACCATCTGAACCCATCAACAGGATCAGAGTCAATCCATTAAAAGATTCTAGCTCAAGAATGCACAAATTTTCTTTTTTGGGGAAGTCTCCAAGTTATAGAATTTATTAAATAGAATACACTGAGATCAGTATTTTTAAAGGAAAACCATTAAGCTTGGCTATCATAACAATGTAATATTGTATTTCAAGCTTGATGGTTTTTAATTTTAAAAGTAGCACACATGGCTCATAACCTATTGTCCTGTGACTTGATTTATTTCACTTTATGGCATTTCTCTGTGCCTTGACGTGGGCCTGTATTGCTATATACTACCCTCTTAGTATTACTTTTGCTATGTCACATAAGTTCTAGAAGGTTGTTTCTGCTGTCATTTGATTCAAGATATTTTTTGATTTCTTCTTTCAGAAGAAATGTTATAAAGTATTATAGAAGTGTTATAAAGTCCCCACATATTACAGGTTTCATATGCTTTGTTTTTGTGGCTTTGTTTTTGTGGTTGACCTCTAGCTTGACAACTTTATAGACAGAAAAGACAACTGGTATGATTTCCATCTTAAATTTGTTGCTACTTGACTTGTGATACAATCTGTGGTCAATCTTGAAGACTGTCCCATGGGCACTTGAAAAAAATAAGTATTCAGGTTTTGGGGAGTGCAATGTTCTATAAATGTCTATTAAGCCCATGTGATCTAACTTTTTATTTAAGGCTATTGAGTCCATATTTATTTTCTGCCTAGTTGACCTGACCATTGTTGAAAATGGGGTGTTGAATTCTCCTACTACAAATGTGTTTTTCCCAATGTTTGTTTTCAAATTGTATAGTAATTTCCTTATATATTACGATGTTCTTTCGTTTGTTGAGTATATGGTGATGAATGTTATGTCTTCCTGATATTATTATTCCCATAATTATTATATAATGTCCATCCCTGTCTTTTGTTACATTTTTTAGCTTGAAATCTATTTTATCTGCTTTCCTTTGGGTCTTATTCACTTATAGGATTCTTTTCCAAGTCTTATATTCTGAGTCTATGCTCAGATATGTCTCCTGGAGACAGTAGTATGTTGGATTCTGTTTCCTAACCTAATGAGACACTTTTCCTTTTAAATGGTGAATTCAGTCTGTTTACATTTAGAGTAATTATTGATATGTTAAAGTCAGTGCTGCCATTTTGTCCTTAATTTTGTGGTTCTGTTTCCTTGTTCAGTTCTTTGTGTATGTTCCTCTCTTTGGTTTAGATATGAGGCTCCTTTCAACATTTCTTGGAAGGGGGGGGGGGATCTAGTGTTTGCAAAGTCCTTCAGCTTCTGTTCTTCTGAGGTCTTTATTTCTCCCTCTTATCTGAGCCTTGAAGGACAGAGTATTCTTGGCTGGCAGTTTTATCTTTAAGTATTTTGATCATTTCATTTCATTCTCCTTGCCTGTAATGTTTCTTCAGATTAAGTCCAGGGTTAGCCTAATCAGGATTACTTTGTAGTTCATCTGCTTCTTCCCCCAGCCAACTTTAATATTGTCTTGAACTCTTGTTTCAGTACTGTATATCTTGATATAAGTCTCATTTTGTTTAGGTACCCTCTTGTAGTTTTAGGTTCATGGACTTACATATGTAGTTCTGTTACCGGAACCCAGCTGCCTTAGCAGTGGGAGCTGGCAGGAGCAGTGGTGTCTCTCACCCCACTGCTCCACCATACGTCAGTTGTGGCAGTGGCTCCTTAAAAGACTTCCTGGATCATGGAATGGATCAATGGGGGGGGGGGGAGGGAGAGAGAGAGAGAGAGAGAGAGCGCACATGCGCTCCTGAAGAGAAGAACAGGAGACACGCGATGACGCCAGCCCCCAGAAGACCACGATGACACCAGCCTCCAGAAGAAGACGACGGTTCCAGACTCTGAAGAGAGAAGAAAGAAGTCCGTTTCTGGTCTCCAAGGAAGAAAGAAGAAAAGAAGCATCCAGTAGCCGCCCTCCGAGGAGGAAGAGAAGCTGAAGGACTCCGCAGAGACTGGGCCTCCAGTCCTGTCTCTGACTTTGACTGAAAGGAGCACCAGAGGCCCTGGGCCTGGTGTCTCAAAGAGATACTTGTTGGTATAATCCGACATCTCACAAAGAGCTGTTAACACTGGGTATCTCTGACACTGCTTCTGAGGGACCAGTGGTGACCATCTCTAATGCTTTCTTGGTGAGGTAGCCGCCACTTGCGGATGCAGTAAGCTCTGTTTCCTTGTTGTAAAATAAATCACATGTTTGCTGTTGTTGTTCCTGTAGCCTGAAGTCTCTTGCAATTGTGTGAGCAGGTGAGAACCCACAGAGAGTGGCTTGTCCTCTTATCAGGCACTGTCCTTTGTTGTTTTTGGCCTTTTGGACTTTTGGGGCTTCTAGTGGCTCTTGCCTCAGAGCCTGGGCAGTTTTCACCTGTCTGCCCATTTCAGTTCCTTCTCTAGGTTCGGTAAATTTTCCTCTATTATTTCTTTAAATATGTTCTCTGTTTCTTTCTCTCTTTCTCCCCTCTAAGATACATTATTCTCATGGTGCCTTTCCTCGTGGAGTTGGATAATTTTCATTGTGTTTCTTTATATTTATCCCCTTGTATCTCTTTTCACTCACCTAGTCTCTTTGGATATGGTCTCTTTGGCTATTATCATCTTCGAGGTCACTGATTTGATCTTCCATTTGGTCTATTTTACCACCATCATTTTCTCTAGATTTTTTCGTTTTCTCTATTGATCATTTTACATCCTGCATCTCAATTATCTTATTTAAAGCTTCAATTTTGATCTTCTGTTTTTTTATTTCTCAGCACATCCATTTGTTTTTCTGAATTTTCTTATATATCCTTGATCCATTGTTCCGTGTTTTCTCCGTATCTTTGAATTTATCATGGTAATGAAATAGGGGCGGACAGGGCATAAATGCCCAGGCTCTGAGGCAAGAGTCACCAAAAAGCCCCAAAAGGCCAAAAGGCCAAATACAACAAAAGACAGTGCCTGATGAGAGGACAGGTCATTGTCTGTGGGTTCTCACCTGCACGCACAATTGCAAAAGACTTCAGGCTACAGGAACAACAAACATGGGATTTATTTTACAAACGGGGGAAAGAGAGAGTTTACTGCATCCTCAAGTGGCGGCCACCTCACCCAGAATGCAGCGGGGATGGTAGCTCTTTGTGAGATGTTGGGTTAGACCAACAAACAGGTCTTTGAGACACTAGGCCCAAGGCCTCTGTTGCTCCTTTCAGGGTACGTCAGAGACAGGACTGGAGGTCCAGTCTCTGCAGAGTCCTTCAACTTCTCTTCCTCCTTGGAGAGTGGCTGCTGTATGCTTCTTTTCTTCTTTCTTCCTCAGAGGTAAGGAACAGACTTCTTTCTTCTCTCTTTGGAGTCTGGAACCGTCGTCTTTTTTCTCCTGGGGGCTGGTGGTGGTGTCCTCGTCGTCTTCTCCTGTTCTTCTCTTATCCCCCTTCTCCCTCAGGTCCCTCCAATCCTGGCTTATATCCTCTCCCAGAATACCTTCCACAAGTATGACTGGACCATTTTCAATCCTGGAGCTGATTGGACCTACCCATCATCTCCTAGCACTTGCTTGGTCCATTCAAAACGGCAGTTACTGGGCAGGAGCAACTGCCATAACTGACTTTTGGTGGAGCAGCAGGCCTACCCATCAGCTCCTAGCACCTGATTGGTCCGTTCAAAATGGCAGTTACTGGGCAGGAGCAACTGCCACAACTGCTCTGGAGCAGCGGGGTAAGAGGCCCCACCGCTCCTGCAGCTCCCACTGCTAAGGCATCTTGGTTCTGGAAACAGTAATGCTGAACTGCATATCTCATAGGAAAAACAGATCTTCCACATCTTTGTGATTGGGTTCTGGAGATTTGTTTTCTTTCTGTGATGTAGTATTTCGCTTGGAATATTACAGGATTCAGGAATTCTATAGTAGGATTCAGGTTGCCATTTGTTGTCTTTTTCTGTTTCCCCATTATTTGCTTTCAAGGCTGCACTACTGGTGGGGCTTCTAATAGGCATGGCCACACCACACCCCTCCACATGCTGGCCTGGGGATTTAACAGGCCGGTATTCTTGATAACTACCAAGCATTATTACTTGGCTGGATTGGTGGTGAAGTGATTAACCACTTCTTTATTTATTTATGCATACAAGCCGGGGTGTAGGCCAGAGGTGTGGGGTGGTGAGAGGATTCACCAGAGACAGAGTGGGGAGCAGAACAGGCAGACCGACTGAAATATACTGTTGAGGGGAGCAGCAGGCAAGGCAGGAGAGGTCTGCTGTGCCGTATGGGAATTGCCCCGGCGAGGTATCGAATTTGTACTACAGTGGCTCTGGATAGCTTCACAGTCCCGCACTTAACCTGTTGCACCACCAGGGAGGCCCTGATTAACCATTTCTTTGGGCTCAGTTTAACTGCTTCTTTCTATTGTTTCACTTTTCTGCTTTATTAAGATATTAAAATGTCCAACAAGTTCTGGTTTACCCTCCTTACTTATAAAAAATAAGAAAATACTAGGGACTTCTGCATGTTTCTCAACAAGAGAAGTCATTTTTATACACGTAAGCCTTTTCCCTTGACACATAAGCCTTTTCCCTTGATACAACAACAGGCTAAAGGCTCTGCTGATAACACATTCCTAAAGAGGGGCTTCCCACAAGATGTACAAAAGGGAAAATGGCAGCTTCAACCAAGGTTAACAGATGTGTGTAGCTACTTCATAGGGATAACACCCTTTATACCAACACCTCAGCAAAAATATCATGAAAAATTGTGTACCAGCCTCAATCTGTAAACTGAAACTGAACAACACATATAGTGCTATGTGGGGATTATAAGTGAAATGGGGTCACAAGCCAGGAGTTGTTCTCTCTGCCTTTCAAATATGGAGCCTTGCCCTGTGAGGCTTGTTCCAGTTGTTAAAGTTCAGGCACTTCAAACTCTGGTTATTCATAGTATTTAGTTACTGTCTCAATTTTGGCCTTGAATAGGGAAAAAGCACGTATTTCATGAAGCACAGTCACAGGCTACAAATAATAGCCTCTTCTATGATGAGACACAGGTAATCCAACCTGGCTCTCCTTGCCCATTCTGGCTCCAACTGTCCTCATTTGGGAGCCACAGACTCAACACACTAATCAGCACTCTGTACCTTGACTCCTATAACTCTGTGCACTCCCCTCTCTAGTATAGAACCCAGGTTTTAAAGTCCCCAGTATGGGTGTATATCCTTGAGGTAAAAACAGCTTTGGATGGCAGTTACTCCTCTGTCTTCTCACTCATGGGTTGCACTGCCCTAGTAATGCTCAAAGCAGTTTAATTATAGTTTTGTCAACCCCTTTCCACTATGCCATCACATTTGGTGTATACCACAATTATTTGTTTATCTTTCAGAGCTCACTGTCTTGTTTTAGTTGGGATTTGGTTGTAAATATGCAGAAAAGGTGAGCCCAGTGTCTTCACTGTGCCACTATCTTGCAGAATTCCTCAGGCCATATCTTAACAGGAAGTCCTGATAGTATTTACTGAGTTTTTATATCAGAGCTTTCTGGATTCAAACACTACATGCTAAATCCAAGTACTACTGAAAAGTATTGAAGGTCAAATGTAAGCTAGGTATTGAGGCTATCTAAGAGATAATCTGGGAGTCTAGTTACATGTGTTAAACCATGTTATACTTTCCTACAGACTGCTGATGCACTACTCATTTTTTCCCCCAATCTCTTACTTATCTCTTTGTGCTGCAGACTAGATTGCAGCTACTGATTGATCTACAAGTTCCCTGGCTCTTCTGAATTTCTAATTTCCTGCTTAAGTAAGTCAGGATGCTTTCCATATTAATTGTTAAAATTTTTCAGTTCTAGAATACCTATTGGTTATTTTTCACATTTTTTTCCTCTGTTGAGATTCAGTACCTATTCATTTATTGTAAGTGTATTTTTCTCTACATCCTGAGTATAGTTACAATAGCTATTTTAAATTCTATCCACTAATTCCAAAGTCAGGAGATCATTTTGGGTAAATGAGGAATGACCACTACCATTTGTACAGGTTTCTTTCTGGGGTGATGAAAAAGCTCTAAAATTGATTGTGTAGGGGTCACTAAAATATTCCACAGAAAAAATTCTCAATTAACAGTATTCCCTGTCATCAAGTCCCCATACAGAGTGCTGACTTAGCATCAATCCCAATTGTAATAATTTTCAAAAATGAAAAATTCACTCCTATCAGAGAACCAATGTATAACAACTAATGCAAAGCAAGCATCCTGGTTGGTTTCTGGTTCCTATAATGTTGTAAAAGAGATTTTTGTGATTAATTTGGGGAATATGAACATGGGCTTTTAGATATTAACTGGGGAAAATAACCAATTTTATTAGATATGATACGGTATTATGTGATATTGTACTGTGGTATTGATGAGAATGTTTAGGAGTTACATACAGAAATATTTAGGAGTTAAGTGTCATGAGGTCTACAATTTACTATAAGTTGGTTCAGGAAAAGCACACACACATGCATGCACAACAGGTGAACATTGCAAAATGTTATCAATTGTCAAGTCTAGACAAGGGTGCTAGCTGTATTATTCTTTCCAGAATTTCTGTATATATATATTTTTAAAGCTGAGCCTTTTTTACCACAGATTTTGTTTATTTATTTTTGTGTAGAAAAACTGGGGTATAGGCCAGAGGTGTGGAAGGTGAGAGGAGTCACTGGAGACAGAGTAGGGAACAAAGCAGGTGGATTCACTGAAATACACTGCTAAGGGGAGCAGCGGGCAAAACAGAAGAGGTCTGCTGCACCACATGTGGGTTAGCTCCCTGGCCAGAGATCAAACTCAGGCTGTCATTGTGACAGTGCTGAGACTTAATCTCTAGGGCACCAGAAAGGCCCTATTTCTGTAATTTTAACTTATAAAATTGGGGAGAGAAAATACATAGCAAAATAAAACACATTTATTCAGTATTTCATCCACTTTATAATTAAAGTCCACATGATCATGTAATTTATGTTCTGGCAATGAGTTGTAAAATTTCATACCAGGAATTCTTATTATCTAACATTTTTCTAGCTATTATCCCAATTACCACAAGGTGTCACTCGCTCCATGGTTAAATCAAAAGTCTTACAAGGAAAAAGAATACTACCAACATTAAATGAATATGAACTGAACTTCCGAGTTAATCTGAGCAACTTTAAAACCTCTTACATTTAAGAGGAGAATATAGGGGACCATGGAGATGGATCATGGGTGAATTGGTGGTGGCCTGCCCAAGGGGAATACAAAATGTAAAAGACATAAATAACAATTAAAAAAAAGAAAAAAAAATTCTTGTAGCTGATAATAAAGATAAAAAGATAACTAAAAAAAAAAACCTCTTACATTTAAGAAAGTAAAATTAGATAAATCCTCAGTTCAGGGACAATGAAATACAAAGCAGATACAAACATTATACTGAAAGTTTTTTAGAACTTTAGATGGAAAGTTCACCTCTAGAACGACCACTATTTCTGAAAGATGTATGTAGTCTCACAGTCACTACTTTAGTATCTAGACGCCTGGAAATGTTCCAAATAACCCTGAAATCAATCTACAGATGCTGGTGGAACTAGCCAAAGCTCCAAACCACCACAAAATGTGTTTAGGGCTCCTGCAAGCCTGCTCCTCTAGTAACAGTACAAACCTCCCCACATGTGCTGTACCCACACAGATCTAGCTCTATTCCATTACCTATCAATACTCTATCAAGAAATAACAAACTGTTAAGGCTCAAAGGAGCAATATCATGAAAAAAAGTTTAGAAAGCTTTAATAAATGTATTAAAAAAGTTTACTGCCTCCATTCTCCTTGTCCACACATGACATCATTAAAGTGTATTACAACTTAAACCTTGTTAACATTTGAAGAGTGTGAATGAGAATACGTAAGAATTTTTAAAATGTGTTATTTGGAAATAACTTCAAATTTACAAAAAGCTACAAAAGATAACGTAAGAAATATCCATGAGCCCTGTGACTCCAATTTTCCTAGTGTTAACAGTTCACCCACTTATTTTTATCATTTATCATCTTCTGTCCCTTTCTTTCTGTCTCTCTTCTATCCCTATCTATCTATCTATCATCCATCCATCCATCATTCCTAATTTTTTTCCTGAACCATTGGAGAATAAACATCATGGTCCTTTACCCCTTAATATACACTCTGTGGTTCCTAAAAACAAGATCATTCTCTTACATAAACAGAGTATAGTCTTCAACATCATATACATATTTATAGTAGTAAGTTTATCTACCCTATCACTACTTTTACATGCAATTTTATCACATTATCTTTTACAGCATTTCCCCCTTACAATGCTGGACCCAAAAGCACAGGTATTGCATTTAGCTGGCATGTCTCCTTATCCTCCTTTAATCTGAAGCTTTTCCATACCCTTTGTCTTTTATGACACTGGCATTTTTGAGGAATCACTCCTGGGTTGCAGAAAACATTTCTTAACTTTTGTCTTTCTGGTGCTTCTGTGAGTTATGCCTCAGTCTAAATACAATCTAGTTGTGTCCAGTATCTGTGTGCTTTTATCACTTAAATGATCACCCAAAGTTTGAAACAATTTTTCTACTGTATAATTTCTGATTATTTCTTTTCCCTCACTTGCAACATTAATAGTCTATGAGAGGACATTTTAAGATATACAAATATTATGTTCCTTATCAAATCTTCTATACAGAAATGCTTAGTACTATTCTTGCAGCTTTTTATAAGTCTATAATAATTACAAAATAAACAGGAAAAACTTATTGCAAAAAAAAAAAAAAGAAATTTCAAGTTTGAGTTTCATTCTACATGATCATAAAATCACCATGATAAGGAAAAAAATCAGACAAGAACCTGTGTCTTAGACATAAGATTAGAGAGGATCACTATTTTTCTGTCTCAGTATACTTGCAAACACTAGAAGTAGCTCACAAATGGCTCTTCTTAATATTTAGAAAACAATAACCCTCTAGATTTTTATTTAAATGATTTTCCATATTTAAGGACAACTTCTGAGTAATGCATTAACTTAAGAGTTCCTCTTTAGGCACAAAACACAGAACTCAAAGACACTGACTAAAGTATGAATCACTATTACAAGAATATTTCTGATAGCCAACTACCTGTACCTTTCAGAATTACTAATTTACTCTGTTACTATATACAAACTATTTAACACATGTTAAAAAGGGTAGGGCAAAAAAGAATGAAAATTTTTGCCTTACTTACTCTCTAAATCAGAAATGATGAGGTTGTCATGAAGCTTTACGGCTCGATGTTGTTCTACTTCATCTTCAAGTTCAAAAATGGTTTCTTTCATGTCACTTCTTTCTGTTTCCTTCTCTTCCAGCTCTGATCTTAATTTTTCTAATGTCATATTCAAATCTTCTATTTGTTTCTTAGCTTCTTCTTGGAAGGCTCGGTATTCATCTTCTACCTATATAAAATTGATAGTGCAGATCAGAAAAGAAAAAGTTGTTTTCTAAGATAAACTTTAGAATTGAGGTACACGTGACTTCAAATGGAAGTTGATCTGCATGAACTAAAACAACCTGTGTATTAAACTGTTTAAAGGTATGAAAAAATAGGGACACCCTGGTGGTGCAACAGGTTAAGCGCAGTGCAGCGCTATGGTGAGTTCAATGCCCAGCTGGGGAGATTCCCACATGGCACAGCAGACCCCTCCTGCCTTACTCGCTGCTCCCCTCAGCAGTGTATTTCAGTCAATCTATCTGTCCTGCTCCCCACTCTGTCTCTGGTGAATCCTCTCACCGCCCCACATCTCTGGCCTGCACCTCAGCTTGCATGCATAAATAAATCTTTAAAAAAAAAAAAAAGGTCTGAAAAAATAATCTACAGTAACACAGTACTTCATACTTAATTAAGCATAACTTGTTGCCATAACATCACTGAATGAAATTATACTGACAAATCATTGAGCTTAATTAACTGGATTATATGTAATTATGGAAATTTTGGAAATTTTCCCTTCAAAGTTTAGATGAAGACATACACTTGATTAATGACTAATACGCTCTCCAACAAAAATGAATTCTGATTTGTCAGTTTCATTATCAAATTAAAAATAGAAACAAAATCTCAAATATTGTCATTGCAAGTACTGTCGGTCATACTGCTTCTCTCAATGTATATGCGCCAACAAACAATTTATCTCTGAAATTATATCTGTAGAAACGATCATTAAGTACATTAATGTCTAAGTTATTCACATTTTGGTCAAATATATACTTTTCCAAAAGTACTCTATCCAAAAATGTTTAACTTAAAAAAATCAATGGACTAAAATAAAAAATAAAATATGACATAGAATGATTAGGTAACTTACGCAAAAAACACACCAACAACATGTGGGGCACAGAATCCTCAACAGTGTCAGCAGCCCAGGGCTGCAGCTCCACGTGTATCCTCGACATTATGCTGACATGAAACAATCAGAGACCACTGATCTCTAAGGTCCCTGCCAGCAACAAACCATAATCTCTAAGAAACAGGAGCCTCCACACTCCGAAAGTATTTCAAATTCATGACAGATGTTAACCTGAAAACCCACAACCACAGCAGGATGAGATGGCAGATGTCACTCACAGGAGGGAATACTGATTCTTCATCTTTCTTACGTCAAAATACATCAGGGATGAGGATGTAAAAACTGCATGACACACTCCTCTGGGAGTACCCAGAAATAGAGACAAGTTCTGTTGTTAGTTATATTTCTAGCTCCATCTTCTCACAGGATAATAGTAACAAAATTTCAGCGAGTGAGAGCAACATCACTGGATGAATACTTTCACTCTACTCCCTCAAAAGAAAACCATTCACAAGTTTTTTCTTAAATAAAAGCCAGTGACACACCACACAAATGATCCTCACTCTCAGTAAGCATGCCATGTATTGCAGCTATGTGAGGCAGATGAAGAACATTTTATATCATTAGCCAGTACCTTAGCAATGGTGTCCTGTAGTCGGTTGGCATCATTTCGGGTGTGAGCCAGATCTTCCTGCAGGCTACTTGCCAAAGTCTCTGCTTTTTCTTTGTCCAGCCTGACACTCTCCAAGAGATCCTGAATATCAGACTTGTCCCCAGAGTTATGGATGGAGTACAGCTCCGCCACTTTCTGCTTTTCATTCTCTAGCTGGGCCTTCAGGCGATTCATCTCTATCTGGTCACTGGCCACTGTGGCTTTGTACTCTTCTAATGTGGCTGCCAAGGCTGCTTTGCTCTTCTGCTCAGACTCAATAATACGCTCCATGTGGTGATTGCGTTCTTTGAGAGCCCCTATCATTTCTTGAGCTTCCTTATTGTCTTGTTCTGCCATCTTCAAAGTATTGCTTAAATGCTGCTGAACACCAAGAAGCTGCTCTCGTTCAAAACGGGCATTCTCAGCCAGATCCATATAACGTTGCTCTAATTCTAAATAACGTCCACTTTTTACATCTTCATCTATAACGTAAGAAATGTGATGCTCATCTAAAAGGGAGCGGAAATACTCAATCTGTCTGCTAAAGTGTTCCAACTTATCACTCTGCTGACATAAAGATTCCATGAGAATAACCTTCTCTTCTCCGAGTCTTTCATTTTCACTATTCAGTTCTTGGGTAATCTGTTGTAAATCAGCTAGCTCTTGCAGAGTTGCCTGAAGTTCCTCACTCGTACTGTGCTGGTTCTCTTCCATCTGGTGTATCCGTTCCGTCAAGCAAGCAACAGACACTTCACTGGCATTCCCACTGCTTCCCTTTCGAGAGCGTTCCATGCTGGGAATGCCTTCTGATTCTGAGGACGATGGTGCATCGAGGGCATCATCACTCGATGTGAGGGGCTGGTACACCTCACTGCATTCACTGTCCAGATTGTCCATAGAGTTACTGTGTTGATGGTCCATGAGGGTGTTTTCATCCTGACTCAAGAGATCTTCCACTGACCCAGGTGCAGAGCCTTCTACTGAAGAAGTCAGAGTGCCCCCTCCATCACTCTGGTTACCAGGGGTGATTTCTGGGCTCAGGGACTGATAACCGAACAGTTTTTCAGAATTGTCTAACCTCTGCTCTAGGGAAAAGCCCAATGCATTCAACCTGTCCTTCAACATTCTGTTTTCATTTTTCAGCTGATTGAGTTCTTCGCGGATGGCAGTATTCTGTTCCTGGAGCTGCAGTAAAGTTGACTCAACATCAGTTGGCTGATGGGTGATAATAGCTTCCTTCTCCTCAGATTTTTCATCACCGGAGTGATCCTCGTTGATGCCCAGCTGAGCACGCATGTCTCGGAGTTCATTTCTCAAATGTAAAATTTCCACATCTTTAGTTTTTGCCAGTGTGAGGAGATCTTTCACTTTGGCTTCCAAAGCGGCCTTGTCACTGATCTGATTGTCCGACTTAGACTTACTCATACGAACATCACATTCCATAGCAGTGCGGCTGCGGGAACGCTTGGCCAATGCCATCTCATTAGCTCCCTGACCTGCAGATGGTAGTTTTTTGCTCTGGTTTAGTCGGGTACGTTCACGCAGTCTTTCTCTAGTAGAACTGGATTCTTTATTACCTGTAGAAGTGCTCCGCTTGGTTGAAGTACTTGACCCTATATGTTTATAACAAGGAATTTAAGGTAAAAGTATTAGCAATGAAAAGACACATAGTTTATGTCTTAGGTCGTATGAGATGAAATCTAGGGATATATACACGATTCAGACCTATATTAATGTTGCCTTAGAGTCAGTCTGGTTACTATAAAATTCAGTTCCCTCAAATTAGCTTTTAATTATCAGTGAAAAAGAAGTTACACACTGTATATACTTTATATATATAAAGTATACATAAAGGGTAAATTTGATGTAACATGAATTATAACTCAATAAAGGTGTCAAAATTTTTGTTAGATACATTAACTTGAATCCTAAACCACAGGTTTAAGTAGGTGGAGAAGGGGCATAATACATTAAGGTAAAATAGATGAAGAATGCTCTATAAAGTCTAACTAGATATATTAAGATGACTATAAGTCATCATCATCTGATTAAGATTAGCCAGTCAATGATAAAGAACTGTAAAAATAAATGGTCAGGGAAGAATACTGGTGAACAAAAAGGGAAAGGCAGTCTCTAAACAAACTAAAAATCTAAGTTATAATAAACACAAAAGATATGAAGGTAAATGCAAAAAAAAATGGTGTGGCAGAATGCCACAAATAGTAATTTTAACAGTAATAGCTAATATACTTACCATACACACACATTAGTATCTCACATACATTAATTTATACAAGCCTCATCAAAACTCAGGTAGGTGCTATTATCATCAGGTTTTGCAACTGAAGAAACTCATGCAGGATGTTAAATAATTTGCCAGCATCTCAAAGTAGTTAAATGGATGAGCCAAGATTCAAACCCAGGCAGTCTGGTTCCAGTATCTGTACCTTACCCAGTATGTTATACTACCTCTGCTAATGTCAGAAAATAATGCATTAATGCTAATTAATGACACTAATCAAATATGCTGTACAAATCACAGTATCCCTAAACTTCTGTACCTTTAAACCTATAAAAATAATTGGCATGGTTATTTAATATAAAAGGAGTATGTTTAAATACCGACTCACAGTTAAGAAATAATTAGAGCATATTTTCTTTGAAAAATAAGATCTAGGCCCAATCAATATATATTTCTAAAGAACTTACTGCTTTATATGTGGCAGGTACCAGAATAGCAAGGTAACTGAGGGTAAAGTCTACAAAATGTACAAAGATGGACACTAACTTTGCCTCACATCATGTATACAGCAGGGGAGGGATTTCTGGCTGGCCACCAGACTAACAAGAATAAGGAAGGCACAGAGAAAGGAAAAGTTAGATTATACAGTTATGGAAGCTGCCTGGGAAGGGTATTATAGAGTCCTGAACATCAGAGAGAATCCAGTGAGTCACAGGAGATCTTTAAGTATTTTTGAGTGGAGAGAAAACATATGGAAAGAGCATTCTTATGAAAACTGATGTAGAGTATGCTAAGTGAAAAATATGAAAAAGAAGGAAAAGCAGTAAAGGAGGAGGGGGGCAGGCACAGCAGTGTAAGTAAAAGAGAGTGTACATTTGGAGAGTAAGACCTTGATCTCACTAGAACCGGGAAGGGGTGAAAATCTGCAACAGATTTCAAAAGTAGAAAAAAATAGGGTTAGGAGAAACAGCTGCAGATGCAGACCAAAAAAGGAAAAGGATGGTATAATTTCTTTCCCAATACTAATTATCTTTCCTATTTCTACACTACCACACTTCTTATCTAAACCAATCAATATTCTAAGAAAGAAAAGGAGCCAATAATGAGGGAAGGGATCAATAAGGCCCCCAAAGCAAAGGAACAAGAAGAAATTAGGAGAGAAAAGAGACAGAACACGAAGAAGAAAAGCACTTCTGGGATTACTGCGATGACTGCATATACAGGAGAACCTGAGGTAAAGACAAGTGAACTGATCTTAATGAAGTCAAGAGTAAATAAAGGCAGAGAAGATGTATTCAAGAATTAAGATGTTATTGTGTCAAACTGTTATGGGCCAAATATCCCCCTGAGTTCATATGGTGAAGCCCTACCCTTAGTACCTCAGAATGTGACTGTATTTGGAGATAGGGTAATTAAGGTTAAGCGGTAATGAAGATATCATGGGGTTGCTAGGATGTACCTGAATGCAAAATGACTGATGTCCTTATAAGAGCAGGTGATTAAAACACAGACAGGGACAGAAGGATGACCATGTGAGGATGAGAAGCATTCATCTGCTCGTTAAAAAATCTTATCTGCCAATACCTTGATCTTAAACTTTACAGCTTCCAGAATCATGAGAAAATAAACTTTCATTGTTTGAGCCACCCAGTCTAGTATTTTGTTATGATAGTCTGGGCAAACTAAAACAGATAGAGAAAGTTATACTAGAGCAGGGAGGTAATAACTCAATTCAGTCTTAGAAGGCAGGTTGTATTTGTCAGTAAGGAACAAGTTTGCAAACATGTGGAATTCCTCTGAGTAAATTCTAAAGGCTAGAAATATGAAGAGATGCAGATAGCATTATAATATTTAATTCCTTCTCAGTACACAGGCTGGAGTGATAAATGTGGTGGTGGCCCAGACTCAAGAGTAAAAGACCTATGGTCGAGCCCTTGCTCCTCTACCAGTTTTATAGCCTAGTACAAAACAGTCACCCAACAAATATTTGTTGAGCAAAATGAATGCATGGCTTGGGCAAGATATTTAAACTTTCAAAGCATAGCTGTCTCATTATTAATTTTTTTTTAATTCTCAAATTCATTTTAAAGATGAGACACCTATGCTTTGAAAGCTTAAATATCTTGTCCAAGCTACGCATTCATAGGCTCTACCTCAGAGGGATATAGGGAGTAGAAAATGAAATAATGCCTGGAAAGCACAAAGGAAGGATTCACATGTTTCCTCCTAGTAATCACACCACAGCACTATTATAATTACCAATGGTGTGTGATATGAGAGGGAAGGGAAAATCTATAAAGCAGGAGAGAAAATAGTAACATGGACTAGCAGAAAGTCCAATACATACAAAAGGGGCTAACAGCCTACATGAGGATGATAAAAGTTTGCTATAATTTGCTTTTATACGCTTTTTACAAATTCATGATCTTGGGTTTACTAGATATTTTAAGGATTTTTTTTCCTTTAAGTATAAAAAGTAAAATAGCATTACTCCTTGAACTGTAAGATGAGTTACATTATGGACTGCATCAGATCTAGAAACAAATCACTGCTAAATGACAGAATTAGAATGAATGACTCTAGGCATTTATCATCAAGTGCTGCTAACACCATGGAAAGAGACCACCAGAAAAGATTGCCATCTGATAGATGGGTAACTACCACCTATGAAGGAATCTTGAGGGGAAAAAAAATGAACCTGAATCTGTCCCAGCAGGGAGCACAGTCAATGACATCTAGAGTAAACTAAAAGAACACGGGAACATGCCCAAGGATATCATGGAGAAGTAACATCAAAATTCAGACCAAAAGAAACTCTACAAGTCAAGCAACCAGTCCCTATAAAAATCAAATCAAAAAGAAAACTTAAACATATTACCAATGAGTATGTTAGGACTTAGAGTGAATCCTGTTCAAACATATATACAGCAAATATACATAAATAAATGTAGTACTTACTAGTTTTGAGACAGTCAGAAATTTGAATATTTACTGAACAATTTATGATTTAAAGAATGAACATTAATTTTTTAAGGACTGATAATGGCACTGTGATTATATTTCTAAAAGAATCCTTATCTTTCAAAGGCAATAAAGTATCTGTGAATGAAATCATATGATGCCCAGGATTTGCTCCAAAATAATGCGTGGCTAAGGGAAAGTGTCAAGGGGTTAAGACTGGCCAGCAGCTAATAACAGCGATGAATACATGGGGCTGAAATACCAATCAATCTACTTTTGTACATGTTTGAAATCTTGTATATCTAGATGCAACCTCCCAAACACCAATGCATGCTACTTATTCAAACAAAAAGGCCAATTAAATCTTAAACTGAAC
Source organism: Scalopus aquaticus (assembly GCA_004024925.1). Lineage (NCBI taxonomy): Eukaryota > Metazoa > Chordata > Mammalia > Eulipotyphla > Talpidae > Scalopus > Scalopus aquaticus. Next base: position 55,338 of record PVIJ01009245.1, read on the forward strand.
ACCACCCATACCTAGGTCCATACCTGTGCCAATCTTTGATTTGTTCTCCATGGTGTTCATGGCAAGGGTAGATGCTGCAGAAGGGCAGGTGCTTTTCTTTCCTTTAACACCATTAGTCACTGTCACTCCTCCAGCCATTCCAGCTAAAAGGTCATCACTGCTCTTGGTCTAAAAGCAACAGGAAATAAAAATAAATTTGACTAGATAAAAAAAGATTGAATGATATTTTAAGACTAAACAGAACTCTTGACTTTTGTATGGTATTCAAGAACTCCACAAAAACTTACAGACAGCTAACCACTAGTACATCATACTGTTCTACAAACAGAAACTCTTTACTGATTTATAAACAATCACAGACTTCTTTTTAAAATACGAAATTTATGTATGTAATCAAATATTTTATGAAAACATGCTCTGTGCCCACGTGTCAGATTCAGTGAGGGATGGGAAACAGTGAAGATATTCTCCTTGTTACTCTTTCATCTAGGGTGTGACTTAAAAACAGGGATAATTTCAGGGCTACCATAATGATATATCAATTATAAATGGTCAATTTTGTACATCAAAAAACTCTAACAGGGGGATCTACTGAAATACACTGCTGAAGGGAGCAGTGGGCGAGGCAGGAGAGGTCTGCTGCACCATGTGGGTTAGCTCCCTCCCTGGCCAGGTATCGAATTCGTGCTGCAGTGGCTCTGGATAGCTTCACAGTACTGCGCTTAACCCATTGTGCCATCAGGGAGGCCCAACATGCTTGTTTTTTAAGAAATACATCCTGAAATATTCAGCAGTGAAGGAGCATTATACCTACAACTTAAACAGCTCAAGAGAAAACATTACACACACACACACACACACACACACACACACAGTGTCATGACATTTGCACATACATATGCGGGTGTCCATACTAGTGGATGATATGTATGTGTGCTATTTAACTGATGAAATGCCAAGGCTTCATTCGTCTGGTTATTCACTGATGCCCACTTCAGTTACAGGAACTCAAGTTCCTGTAAGGTGTCTATACACTACAGAAGCACAACGAAAAATGAAAACAGAAAAATAAAATAACGTTTAAGTAAGTGGAGTCTCCAAACCTTTATTTTTTTTCTCTTCAATTTCCTGTTAATTCTCACTATTTTCTTCTTTCCTTCTGTGTCTTCTTATATCAACTTCAATGTCTCTTTTCTTCTCCTCTTTTCTCTCCACCCTTCTCTTCTCCCCTCTCTCTTTTAACCACCCAACACAGCAGAGCCAAAGCTCAAAAACAGTCGACATGTATGTACATGGCACACGCAGGTATGCAGTTTTACTTTACAATAAAAAAGTACTCACTGTTCAAGACCAAACTACCAGGAACTCTGGATCCAAGCTGCAGCAGATCTCATGCCTGCTCAGTGCACACTCCACAGTAAAACTACAATGCCACTGCCAGCCACTGACAAGGATGAAAAAGATGGAAGGCAGTAGTGTACATCCAATGCCAATGTTTCAACCTGTTCTTCCAGTCATATAAATAACAGGTCACCCAGTCACCACGCACTTATTTCACCCTGAAGACAGCTCTAGACTGAGTAACCAGTTAGGTCAGAAAATGCCAGCTTGTCTTACATGAAAGAGTGACAGCACTGCCACTGAGGAAATAATTCAGGGTGTTGATTCAGATTAACACAAGTAGGGCAAAGGTCTACTTTTAGTACCATCCTCAGCCGCCAGCTGACACCCAGCAGCAGACTGGAGCTGTGGCAGGGAAAAAATCTGGGGTCATCTTGAAACCCACAGAATAAATCTGGGTTCAGTTTTAACAACCCTAGAGGAAAAAAAACCCAGCATTTTCTGCTAGATCTTAACAAATCTAAGGAAGTCCTTCATCAGGTATTTTGTGAGGTGCTTCTTCAAATAACTCAGTAATGATCTATCAAAGCCCTACATGGATGAAAGGCTGTTGTGTGGATCATGCTTAAGGTAAAGCTTGATTTTTCTTATCAGATTAGCAGAAATTCTCTTCAAGTTTTCATCATAAAATTAAAGTTTCTACTTAAAACACTATGTCCCTAAAACAATAAAAAACAAATTAATGAACTCTGGACTGAGAAAGGATGAAAGACGACAACTGTGGATCTCTGACCAATGAACCTAAGACCTAAGCAGCAGAAAAATGTCCTCTGGTCCCTGCCCCTTCGTGGTTCAAACCACAGAGATACGGAAGAAGACCCATAAAAAGACTGTTACTTTCAGCAAACAATCCTGGACTGATCAAGTGTCTAGAGATAATCTATAAAAATGCTACTCCCTGTCACTTCTACATACTTGCTGGACCTGTGACAGCAAAAGGGCATGTTCACATATTCCCTTATTTCATCCTGACCACACCCTTATGAAGTTATGAAGCACATCCTGAGTCGGGTCTGTCTGCTCCTAAAGCCCTTGGTCTTATACACTACTAAGTTTATATCACAAGAACTAAGAGTCTCTAAAGGAGTGTAAAGAAATTATGCCTTTACTAAATTATTATCATGCAATTATAACTAGGATTAATACTAGAATAGCTATTAGAGAAAGAATAGCAAGAACTGACAGTTTGTGGTACACATGGGATTAGGGTAGGAATAAAAACCCCTTGGAGTGTTAGGAACATTATTTCTGGTCATCCTTTCAGACATAGCTTATATATTTTTTGCATAAACTGTTCCCCAGGGTAGAAATAATATTTTCCTACTAAAACTGCTACACATGTTTCTTGTTCTCTCAGGTCATGTGACTTGCCATATTTGTTTTACTTACTTACACATGTGCTACCTCCAGCCACAACTCTACAAACTTATTGAAGGCAGACTCTATGTCCAGCTCTCACCAACAGAGCCTCACACAAGGCAGGTGCTTGGTAATTTGTTTCAGGAATAAATCTGCTATTTGGTTTCATTTATAGCCAATTCACACACCAAGTTCATGCACCAACTCATTACCAAGTATGGCCACCAAACTAAATTCGCTTTAAAGGCAATATACTCCCAGCACCAATACCAAGTGATGCTGAAAAAAAACCACGTATTTCATGTTTTTGTGTTTTCCAAGTAGATACCTAGGAGTGGAATTGCTGGATCATACAGTAAGTCTATTATGTCGCAGTACTATTTACAAGGTAAACTGCAGGCTATTGCCAAGTGATGAAAAAACTTGAGCACCCAATGACACACAGGAGATAAAGAAGATGTGGTACATATACATAATGGAATATATTCATCTACACAGAGAAAAAAGATGCAACCTTGCCATTTGCAATAACATGGGTGGAATGGAGGATGCTAAATGAAATAAGGTATAAAAAGAAAGACAAATACCAGGTGAGTTTACTCATGTGCTGAATACAGAGAAACAAAACAAAGGAACAGACAAAACTAAACCAAAACAAACCCTAGAAATTTGAAGGCAAAATTGAGGCTACCAGAGGGGGTTGGAGGTAAAGAGGCGAGAGTAAAGAAGGGAGGGGGCCCAATGGACTGTAGGTGCCTTGGTGGTCGGTGTGGCATGGTAAAATGCATCAGAAGAGGTGTGAACCTATACCTCTGAATCACATAAAGTGCTGTAAATCATTGTCACCACAATAAAATATAATACAAAAAACTCATGATTACTTAATAAATCAGACATCATATCATGATTCTCTCATCCTAAAATTCAACACATATTCACATAACATTAAATCATTACCTTTGACAATGATGCTGCTGTTCCAGGTTTTATAACTTTGCCTCCAACTGGTGCTGAAGAGTTGTTCTCAAGTTTTGTTTTTTCTACTGTTTGTGTTTTGCTTATCCCAGACACTTTAGGCACTGAGCCAACACTCTTGCTTGCTTTCTTCATTCTGGGCTGCCTCTTCGTGATGCATTTACAAGCAAATCTGTGGAAAGAAATGGCATTACACTGAGAATAAAACTGTAAGGGTGTTCTTTGGAAATTTATTTTTCAAGAATTTTACCATTTTTGACCCACAACCTGGCAGAACAGAGGAGCTGAGACTACCCTCTTCCTTAAAAACAATTACGCAAAAAATTATTTGCTCATAGGACTATCTAGACACTGTCTAGAGTCCCAGGATTTTCCCAGAGATCTGGAACTAAGGGTGGTGGTCATTAAGGGGAAGGAGTGAAGGAAGCAAAGGAAAACATGACTTCTAGCTGGAAGGGTGGGGGGAATTGGGGGAGTTTAACCACCCACGCCACTACAAGGGAAACCCAGGACACTGTGAAATTCCCCAGAGAAACTCTAAGTGGGCGCAGACTTGACCAGGCAGTGGGAACTCTGTGACTACAGACCTAGGAAATTGGGAACTTCAAGTCTCCCTCACCACTCCCCTCCTAGAGAAGATGAAAGAAAAACCAGGCTGAGCCAGGGCAGACTCCATAAAAAGTCTCAAAACAGAGAAAAGGACTTGTGAGATAACTCACAAATCCCTTAGGAAAGTAAAACAGCATACAGATGTCGCAGCCCTGCAAAAGTGGCACCAGAGGCTGAGGCAGTGCAGCAATGGCCGCTGTTGGCAGCCATGGCAACAAGTCAGCACAGTCCCTCCCTCTAGCGCAGTGCCTCCTCCTGGCCAAGTGCAAATTAGTCTCAGAGCATGAGCCAAGCAGTCCAGATCTTGCTCCTCCTGCTGGGAGACTTAAGCTTCATAGATCACAGCCCACAGGAAAAAAGGAGCAGCAGTGAGGCTGGGTGGGACATTAAGGCAATCTAAGCACAAACTGCCATGGAATGAAAGAAAAGGAGGCAAAGGGGGACCAATGTCTCCCATCAAACTGAGATGGAGTACATAAGTCCCACACTCTCCTCCTGCCCCCACCTCACACCATGGCAAACTGAGAAGAGAAACAGACAAAACTACATAAAGCAACCCAATCATTAAAAAAATCAAGTAAGACATCCCTATAAACAAGGAACATCTGAACACAAGATGAAATAGCAAAGTGAGAAAAATAATACTCCTGGGACAAATGTAAAGGACACAGAAGTAGAGGACCTAAGAGACAAAAATTTCAAAACAACAATATTGAAACTGTTAAATGAGCTGCTGGAAGGTCAATCAAAGACAGATAGGCACGTGCAAGATCAGAAAACGAATGAAATGCAGGTAAACTTAGAAAGTACTTTCAGTAAATTAAACTGGCAAAAGAAAGAATTTCAGATGTGGAAGACTCAAATCACCCATTAGAGAAGAGACTCAAACAAAGAAAAAATGAGGGAACTCTATGAGAAATAGCAGACTCAACTAGAAGACAAAATTTATGAATGACTGGGAGCCCAGAAGGTGAGCCTAGAGAGAAATGGGAGCAGAAATCTTATTCAAAGAAATAATTACTGAGGATTTCCCAAGCCAAAAGAATGAATTAAATATAGGTGTGTGGGAAGCAGAGAGACACCCAAATTTTCAAATGCAGAAAAAACCTATCTCAAGCCACAATATTGTCAAATTACCAAAAATCAAAGATAAAGAAAAAATTTTCAGGGAGCAAGAGAAAAAAAACAAACTTACAAAGGCTCCCAAATTAAAATTCCCCCAAACTTCAACCCAGATACTCTAGGCAAAAAGAGTGTGGAAGGAAACGTTCATAATCCTAAAAGATAAGAACTGCTAATCATGAAAATTCTATCCTGTAAAATTATCATTCAAGTATGAAGGTGAAACAGAGGTTTTCCCAGAAAACAGAAGCTGATGGAGTTTACCACCACCAGACCTGCCCTGCAAGAAACAGTGAAAGGAAAATTTCTGCAAGAAAAAAAAAAAATGAACCAAACTCCTGAGAAAATTACAGTAAGGATATAATACCAGAAGGATGAGCATATGAATATGAAGCAACAATAAAACACTAAGGGAAAGGAAGAAATGGACAGACTCTGTATAATTAAATGTCAGAGAGCAGATACCAGCTCCTAAAAGACTTAAGACAGGAATTTTAGTTAAGCCCCCCCACAGTAACCACTAAGCAAAACTGTAGAACAGACCCATAGGTGAGAAACAAAGTGACAGAAGTACTAAGGAAAGCCACCCAGAAAGGGCAGAGAGAAACAAATGGAAAAAAGAAAAGAGAAAAATAGAGCAATCAAAAACAAAATGACCGATATCAAACATTTCATCTCAATGATCACCCTAAATGTGAATGGTCTCAATTTACCAATGAAAAGACATAGTGGATGAAAAGACAAGGTGGGTGAAAAGTTTCTGTGGGGGGATTTGGAGATTTCTATCACGGGGGTTCCATTTTGGGCTACACCTTTAACATTGTGTGTTTCTACAGCACCAACACCACCACCAACAATGAAAGGTTTTGTTGGGAGAGGTCAGACAAGAGGAAATGTTTAGTATCAGTGACTCACAAATCAGCAACACAGATTTCTGCAAATAACTGAAATCCATAACCATCAACCTTGTTCCAGACATTTTAATTTTTATGATGATGCAAGCAAAGACAAGAAAAAGTTATAGGGTGGAAGAGAATCTCCTAAAATACACAGCAGCAGGTGTCACAGAGGGAGCAGGTTATCCATAAGCAGTTCACCCACAGCCTTGGGAAGAGTGACTTCATTTTCCTTCTCTTCAGCTTCATCTTCACTGCCAACAATTCTATTCATGCTTTAGCCTATGTTCTCTTTAGAGCAAATCGAAGGTATAATCAAAGGCCACCCCTCACTATTCCCAATGTGGGCAACACTAGCCAACAAGAGCATAAAGTGTTTGCAGGGCCAAATACTTTTCAGAGTTATGTCAAAGTTACTAAAAAACAGAGTACTGACTTTTTTGATGAAGATGGAGAAATGAAAGACATCAGGGCAATTTATCAGATTTATAATGCACTGCAGGAGGAAGTGTGCAGGCGGTGTGTACAGATATAGAAAAGAGCAATCGAGTTGTTTAATCTTGTCAGGGAGAAGTGAACAAATTAAGATGATAAATCACTCAGAGGAAAAATGAAAAGGAACAAGAAAAAATACTGCAGCAGGTGATGGTAAGCAGACAGATCCCTTCGGAAAGCTTAGAACCAGCATTCAGACCTGAATACCTTATTCTGGGTGGTCAGCTGAAGGAAGAACAACACTGGGAAATACAGAAGCTGCTGCTGATCCTCCTCCTAATTCTGATTTTCACCCAAACAATGAAGAAAGTACTGTGAGTCATCCTGACCCGCAGATTAGTGCCTTTAAGCCTCAACCTCAAGCTGTGGGCTCTTACAATTACGCTTCCACCAGTGCGGGACTGAAGTATCCTGGAAGTGGAGCAGATCTCCCTGCCTCCCAAAGAGTAGCTGGAGACAGTGTTCAGGAATCAGATGACAATGATTATGAAAATTTGATTGACCCCCCCACAGAGCCTTTGGATAATGACTACTCACAATCGAGTGATTCCTGCCCTGTGATACATCAGGACCAGAGCTCTAAGAACACTAAGACCGCCTAGATTTACAAAATGACAGAAACTGTTTTTCTTAATCACTCACTGAGATTTTTGACGACTTAATCTGGATGGAGAACCACTTTTTCAGGCTCCTAGACTCCCAAGAAAAGAGACCTTGGGCCCAGAACTGATAAGAGCCTCAGGGCCACAGGTCCTCACCTTTGGACACAGCGGTCAGGTTTCATAAGAGAATCATTAAGATAATCATGGGTGTTCTGGTAAACTTTTTTTTAAGTTGCCATTTGAAGAATAATTGTGTATTATACAGAGACTTTCTTTTAGGATGCACTTATATATAAACATTTATTTAGTTACTGTCTGTTTCTAGAATGTGTTGCCTGGAATGTGTGAAAGCACTTAACACTCTGTGGTCCACTCACATTAGTACGTGTTTTTTGTCACCAGTATCAAGCGGCCGCTCACGTATTAACATGTGTTCATTTAGTCTCCGATGTTTCACGCCACGGTGGATTTATTTGGAACTATTAGGAGCTATTTCTTTGCTCGTACTCAGTCTAGAAGCTTTACACATTGTTTTGGTGAAAGTGTAAGGTGTTTTATAAGAGATATTACAGTTTTCTTTTTAACCTGTGACCACTGTTACCATTATGCAATCATAGCTGCTGAGAACAGAAGGGGACATGAAAAAGCACAAAGTAGAGAAAATAGTGCTGGGAGCAAGAAAATTCCTCAAAGAGTATGTGCAGCCAAGAAAAAGAGACGTGAAACCCACTTTATTTGTAGGTTTTGTTGTGTTCCACTCCATAGAGGGACATGTTTTGAACAATACCACACTCTAATTGATTACTCTGGTATATAATCTCTATGCATTTAAAATTTCATTAAAATATATCCAGTAGTTCAGGACTTGTGTGTGTTTTACTGAATGCTTACACCATTCATGCGGTGGTACAGAAAATGGCCAGCCCCAAGGGCTGATAAATTTAAAGGGCACTGGCACACAAAGTGTTAATAAGTTCATAAGCATGTTAGGCTCTTGGCTTAACAAGACACACCATTTATGACAAAGTCAGCCCATGAAGTGAATGCTTTGGGATATATCTGCCTTTCCTTTGTACTAGGAATTTGTTCAGGAAGCTTAAAGTCCAGGTTCTGAAATGTGGTTTCATTTTATAGAAGAAACATTTACACATTGAAAGCCAGTTCCAATACAAAATTAGGCAGCGTAATGCGGTCTGAACAACAAAATGAGAACACTGCCATTCTTAAGACAGCCAGTCTCTGGGGTCTGTATTTCCTACTCTCCTGGTTTGGCTGGCCTTTATGCCACTGCCCATTGATTTGAAAAGTCGCAAACTACTTTATCCGCAAATGTGTTCCAATTTTTATCAGCTACCTACTAGTGGTTTCAGTACCAGTGTAATTTTTTTTTTTTTTTGAAGTGCCATTGCCATCTCCTCTGTTCACATTTTGATATTCAGGAAAATATTTTTATTTTTATGTCATACAGAAATCTACCAATACATAACTGACAAAGCAGTTAAATATGACAATAAAAACACTATTTAGTCATGATTAAAAAAACAGTTTCAGCCACTGATACTTTGTTTACAAGAGGCCCATTTAAAGCCAAAAGCCAAAAACAAACTGAAAATAATAGGTTGGAATAAGGTCATACATGCTAATAATACAAAGAGAAAAGGAAGAACTGCTACTCTCACATCAGAAAAACTAAGTAATCAGGGACAAAGATGGACACTATAGAAAGAACTATTCACCAAGAAGGTATGTTATTAATATTTATGTGCCCAATATAGGACCACCTAGTTACATAAAGCAACTACTAACAGATCTAAAACAACTTATCAACAGAAATACAATCATTGTCAGAGAACTCAACACACCAGTAGCATGACTAGACAGATCACCCAAACAGAAAATTAACAAAGAAATAAAGGCCTTAAATGAAGTTTTAAATCAGAAGGATTAACCGGATAAGAGAAATGAACACTTTATTCTCTGTGCACATGGTACATTCTCAAGAATAGATCATACGCTAGGACGTAAAACATGTCTCAGAAAATGTACAAAAATATAAGTTATATCAAGCATCTTCACAGACCAGAATGCTAAAAAGTTAGAAATTAACTACAAAAGAGTCCTGGAATAACCCCAAAAATGTGGAGTCTAAACAAAATGTTTCTAAACAACTTATAGGTCAATGAAGAAATCAAAGATGAGATTGAAAAGAATCTAGAGGCAGTGAAAATGGAAAGACAAGCTACCAAAACCTATGGGATGCTCTAAAAGCAACACTACATGGAAATGTATAGTAATACAGGCCCTCATAAACAAACAAACAACAACAAAAAGCAAGGAAGAAAAACCTCATGTAACTCTAACACTGCTGCTAAAGGAACTAGAAAAACAAAAGCCAGTAGAAGAAATAATAAAAATTCAAGAAAAAATAAATGAAATAGAACACAGAAAGAAAAGCTAAAAGATAAGTAAAACCAAGAGTTGGTTCTTTGAAAAACTAAACTAAATTGAGAAGCCATTAGCTAGGCTTACAAAGAAGAGAGAAATCTCAAATCAACAGAATATGAATGAGGCAGAATTAGAACAGAAACTGCAGAAATACATAGGGGATCAGAAGAACCAATTATAAAACTCTCTATGCAAACAAACTGGATAACCTAGAAGAAATGGACAAATTTCCAGACACAGACAAACTCTCAAGATTGAATGAGGATGCAACAGACAGCTTAAACAGTGGAATCATAAGTGCTGAAATTGAAAGAGTAATAAAAAGTTTCCCGAAGAGCTAAAGTCCAAGACCAGATAGTTTCTCCAGTGAATTTTAACAGAACTTCAAAGATCTAATGTCTATCCTATCATACTCAAACTCTTCAAAAAAAAAAAAAAAACTGAAGAGGGAGGGAAACTCCCTACACATTCTATGAATCTAACATTACCCTGATCTCAAAACCAAATACAATACAAAAAAGAAAATCATAGACCACTGTCTCTGATGAATATAGATTCAAAAGTCCTCAACAAAATTCTGGCAAACCAAATACAGCAACATATCAAGAGAATTATCCACCAACATCAAACAGGAGTCATCACAGGGATGCAAGTCTGGCTCAACGTGTGTAAATCAATTGTCTTTCTCTAGGTCAACAAAGTGGAAGATAAAAACCACATGATCATCTCAACAGATGCCACAAAAATGTTGGACAAGATTCAGCATCCATTTATGATAAAATCAGTAAAATGGGAATAAATGGCACTTACCTAAACATTATTATAAACATTATATATGACAAACCTACATCCAACACCATACTCAACAGTGAAAAGCTGAAAGCATTCCCACTTAGATCTGGAGCAAGACAAGGATTTCCACTAGCACCACTATATTTAACACAGTATCAGCAGTCCCAGCCAAAGCAATTAGGCAAGAAAAAGATATAAAAGGAATGCAAATTAGAAAAGAAGTGAAACTGTCACTCTCTGCAGATGACTTGTTAATATACATAGAGAAACCAAAAGACTCTACCAAAAAACTAATAGAAATAATAAATACAATAAATTGGCAGCAGACAAAATCAGTACACATTTCTATATGCAAACAGTGTAGCAAAAGAAAGAGAAATAAAGGATATAATCCCATTTACAATCATGCCAAAAAGAAGGAACTACCTGGGAGGATACTTAGGAAGAAGGTGAAGGACATATATACCTATACCGGAAACTATAAAACTCTGTTAAAGGAAATGAAAGACATAAGAAATGGAAAGATATCCCATGCTCATGGACTGGAAGAATTAACATCATGAATATAGCCATATCACCTAAAGTAATTTACACATTCATTATAATACCTATCAAAATACCAATGAATTTTCTCAAGAAAATACAATTATAAAATTTACAGAGAGCTACAAAAGGCCCCAAGTACCTAAAACAATCCTGAGAAAGAAAAATGGAGGCATCACACTTTCTGACTTCAAACTATATTAGAAAGCAACAGTAATCAAAACACTAGTATGGGGCCTCCCCGGTGGCACAGCGGTTAGGCGCTGCGCTGTGGAGCTGTCGGCAGCGGTAACGCGGGTTCGACGCCCGGCCGGGGAGAATCCCACATGGCGAGGCAGACCTCTCCTGCTTTGCCCGCTGCTCCCCTCAGCAGTGTATTTCTGATCTGACTGTTCTGCTACCTGCTCCGTCTCTGGTGAACCCTCTCGCCGCCCCACGCCTCTGGCCTGTACCCCAGCTTGTATGTATAAACAAAAAAAAAAAAACAAAAAAACACTAGTATGGCACTAGAACAAAAACACAAACTCAGGCCAATGGAGTATAATAAACCCACACAAACAACTAATGTTTGACAAAGGAGCTATGAACATATAATGGAGAAAAACATGGCCTCTTTAATAAATGGTGATGGGAAACATGGATAGCCACTTACAAAAAACGGAAACAAGATACATACTTAACTCCCTACACAAAAATTAATTAAAATGAATTAAATATCTGGATTTAACAACCAAAACCATAAAACACTTGAAAGAAAAGAAGGGACACACCATAGAACATCTACCACAGAGATGTATTTGGGGACTCAACTCCAACAACAAAGGAAACAAAAGCAAAATTTTAAAAAGTGGGGTTACATCAAACTGAAAGTTTTTAAATCATCACAAAACCAAAAAGACAACCTACAGAATAGGAAAAAATATTTGTACATCACACAACTGACAAGGGGCAATCTTCAAAATTTACGAATGTCTTATCCTATCCAACAACAACAACAAAAACCCAATCAAAAAATGGGCACAGGGGCCTCCCTGGTGGCACAGCAGGTAAAGCACAGCACCATGAAGCTATCCAGAACCACTGCAGCAGGAGTTCGATACTTGGCCAGGGAGATTCCCACATGGTGCAGCAGACCTCTCCTGCTGCTCCCCTCAGTAGTGTACTTAAATAGCTCTGCCTGTTCTGCTCCCCACTCTGTCTCTGGTAAGTCCTCTCACCACCCCACATCTCTGGCTTATACCCCAGCTTGTATGCATAAATAAATAAAGCTTAAAAAAAATGGGCACAGGACCTAAAATAGACATTTTTTCTAAAGAAGACATTCAGATGGCCTACAGACAAATGAAAAACTGTTCAACATCCCTCACTGTGGAAATGCAAGGAAATGCAAATCAAAACCATAATGAGGGCCTCCCTGGTGGCGCAGCGGTTAAGTGCTGGGCTGTGGAGCTGTCGGCAGCAGCGATGCGAGTTCGACGCCCAGCCGGGGAGAATCCCACATGGTGCGGCAGACCTCTCCTGCCTCGCCCGCTGCTCCCCTCAGCAGTGTATTTCTGATCTGCCTGTTCTGCTCCCCACTCTGTCTCTGGTGAAGCCTCTCACCAC
>PVIJ01009246.1:0-60048 GCA_004024925.1 Scalopus aquaticus
ACCCCAATAGGACTTGTGTGTCGACAGAGGCGTCTGCCGAGGGGCTAATTTCGCGTTCCTTGTTTACGATCGGGAAAAGCGCTTGGCTCTCCCCAAATGGGCCCAGCCCGCCGCCTGCTCGGGTTGCCGCTTGCTCTCCCGCCTCTACGGCGCGGCCCAGGGGCTGATGCCCGGGGAGGAACCAGGCCCTGGTCACCGACACCCCGAGTCTGTGGGACCTGAAAAGTGCAAGGGACTACAGTGGGCCAGTGGAGGGACCCCGGAGACTGAAAATGGGAACCTTTCTCCTGGCGTAATGTGGGAACCGCCGACCGGTGAGGCCTCTATTTCTCTCTTTCGCCTGTATTTTGTCTGACCCCCGCTTTCTGCCCCCGCCCCTTCAGATGGCTGCAATGACCTGGGGAGGGGCACAAATATCCTTTGTTCCCCTACCCCTCAACGTACCCCCCCTCCCCAACACACACATAGAAAAACAGTTTCTGGAGAAGGACGCTCAGGGGATTCACCTGGGATATTAAAGGGACCCCCCTCCCTTCGGAGGGGTGGGCCTGGGCAAGGCTGGGGTACTTCCTTTGGCCTACTGACATCTAACTTAATATGCTGTTGTGGAAATGTCAGGGTGCTAGGATTTGGTTTGTGGGTGATGCATTAAGACATCATTCCGAAATGTCTCTGCAGTATTTTTATCAGTTGATTGTCCCTTCCTGGCTAAGTTTCTGCAGGCCCAGTGCCCTTCACCCCTGGACTCATCTTCATGAGACAGAGGGAGACAGAGAAAGCAGAGCAGCAATGACTGGCTTTGGTGTTCCAGTTTTCCACTCTGGCCAGGGGATAAACCCGGCCACAAACGCCAGCCCCCTCCTTGCCTCCTTACTTTCGATTTTCTTTCTCTCCCTTTCTGGTGCTCAAACAGAAGCACAAGAGGGGCCACCCGTGGCAACCCTAGCCTCCTTGCAGGCCAAATTCCCTGTAGACATAGCCCTGAGTGCAGAGGAGCTCTGCTGTGATTATCTAATAATAGCCAGGGTCTGAGAATAGAACCTGGCTCAAGGCCTCTGCACACCCAGAGCTAATGCTGGGCAGAGACACGGAATCTCTGGGTCAGGGTCTGCAATACTCCCTGGAGCCCAGGGGCCCCGCATTGCCCTCTGAACCCACCCTTTGGGCACTCTCAGACTGCCCCTTACGGCTTTGTCAGCCCTGCCATCAGCTGTATTTCATGCGCCAGTTCCTAGCTAAGGAGAAATGGGCAGAGCAAACCCTTTCTCTCCCTGGTCTGACAGTTGTGATCCCCACGAAGAATGTGACCTTGTTTGGAGAAGGCGGCCTGTTGTGTTGGCTGTTGTGTTCTAAAATCAGGCTTAGTAGCTTTCTGCATTTATTATATACAGGCTCAAATGTACAGATGCAGACTTATGCATGAATATATACAGAAACATATTTCCTAGGTGGTTAATTGTGTATTATCATGCCTATATTCGCTCAAACACCGTGTTATATGCATGTGAAATTTTGTTAGCTCTCAGTAGAAGCGAGTGAGCTCAAGGAGGCACTGGGCACTCCAAGAAGGCCTCTTGCGTGCTCTGCTGGAAGTGTGTGCGTGCTGGAATCGGAGTATGCGGGTTCCAGTAACCAACGGATGCCACAAAGGATTTCTCAGACCTTATTGCCTTCGCTGTCCAAGCAGCTGTTAGGGGAAATAGTGAATATCTTCTGGTTTTTCTCCACACCTCCCCCCAAACTTCCCCAACTTAAAGACTGTTTTAATCAGGGGAACCCTGTTGTATTGAAAGTGAATTATGTGAAAACTCTTGCTGTGGGTGCGATGGGACTTCAAGCAGTTCTGAGCAGTTGACTGGGTCCTGGTGCCAGAAGCCTTGCTGGGGCAGTGAAGGGGATTGGAGTTGTTAATGAGGTGGCCTCTGGGCAGGGATCGGGGCAACTGCTAGCCAGGGTGCTTGGAGAGGCCAGTGGAGAAGGTGAGCCAGAATGTGTAGGGGTGCGGTGAACAACTGTCCCCCACCACTGCCCACCCTGGCTGCTCGCCTGGCTTCAGATTTGCCTGCATCTGTGGAGCAGATTAAGGGCTCTCTAAGTTCCCCCAAATACCCAGATCTGGTTACTGGTGCGACTGTGTTTTTTCTTGCCTGTTACCTAAATGGGGGAAGAGGCTGACAGAAGGGTCAGTGCCATGGAAGAAGCTGAGTCAGTGGCCTGTGGACCTGCAGACCTTGGTGGGGGTGGAGGCTGGGAATTAACCAGCCTCTTTTCCTAGACTTTCTCCCTTCTGGAGCCAGGTAAAGACAGAACAGGATGGGTGGGTGTGGATACACATGTCCGTGAAAAATCCCATGAAAGAAAGAAGAAGGGTTGGGGGGTTCCCCTCTACTCCTGGGTGATCAGGTTCCCCTCAATGCTCCCTTGTCCAGAAAGGCTGGGGGGTGCCAGTGCTGGTGCTGAAGCACTCAGCATTCTTCTGCCAAAGACCTCCTCAGGCTTGGGAACCTCAGCTACCCAGGGGTGCTGGGGTGACATTACCCCCCAAATTGTGCCCCTCACCTGATCCAAGGCCTCTGCTACAGTGCCTCAGCTTCCCCTGTTTATTGTGTCTATGAGTTGTTTATTTGTTTTGTCTGCTGCCACCCTGCGTCAGAAACCCGCCAAACCAGCAAACTCACCCAGGAGAACAAAGTGCAGCGCTATCCTGAACTCCCTCCCCTTTCCGGCACCCCGCTCCCGCCATTACCTCCTCCCTCATTCTCCCCTTCCAAGAGAAGGAGGCAGAAATTGTCCTAAAATAGGGTAGTTGTTTATAAGGTTGGGGAATTATGGGGACACCATAAACCCCCAGGGGGCCTGTTGGTGGAGAGACTTAGAGCAGCAGCCATACTCTAACTTGGGTTTTCTTCTTACCCCCTTGCAACTGCTTGGTTAAGGGGGACGCAGTCATTGAGAAAGTTGAACCCCCTCACTGCCCCGTTCCCCCAGTTTTCTGTGAGATACAGGTTGTTGGTTTTTAAATCAGGGTAATGTTGGCTGATTTACAAAGCTGGATAAAGCATATCGCTATCCCCTCACCCTCCCTTCTCCTCATCCCCCCAATATAGCAGTGAATTTAAGCAAATCCTACAAAATTAAATTGCCCCTTCGCTAAAGATCCTATAAATCTTCAGTCCCGCCAGGTGTAGAGTTGGAGAGGCCGCTGTTCGCCTCTAATTTTGCTCCTGGCTATCAAATCTAAAAGAGTATCATCGAAGTAAGTAATAATCCTGTTTATGAAATTAATTCCCCCTCCCCATCTTTCTCCTCTTTCGCCAGCACAGATTAAATGGTTCTTTCAGATCTGCAAACAATAAAGGATAAAATTATTTATAGGGAAATGAGGACTATGTTTCATTGTTAGCTTATTGTTCCAGAACATAATAACATTTTATTTTCAAGTGGGAGAACTTAGACCAGAGGGAGAAGGGGAAAAATTGTGGGGGGGAGTGAGGGGAAGCAAGACACCCGCACACAAAACTCCTGCTGTATATAACTTTTATGACATTTACAATTTCTTCATGACAACTCACTGTGACGTCACAAATGCCTTGCTCTTGAATCTTGCAATTCTTATCACCCTCCAAGATGGGTCTGAGCTGTGTTCTTTGTGGAGGGGTATAGTAAATGCCAGGAAGTTGGGGGTCCTTAGCCCAGCACTGAACATCATAACCCGGGTTGCCTTTCCTTCTTCATCTGATACTCTCTTGAGGCCTCATTCTGGAAACCAAAAATATTCTGAATATTGTGGGTTTTAATTTTTCCTCCTTCCCTAAGCAAAACCACTTGCTTTGCATCTCTTAAATGTCACTCAGAGTCTGAGTTCCCTCCCCATTCCAAAGCTGTCCGCAAGCCTTCTCCTCAGCTGATATTCAGCTACTTGGGGTAGAGGCAGGAGGCTTGGGGACCCAAAAAGGCAGAAATTATTTCTCCCAGAGGAAGCCTGAAGAGTCTCAGGCTGAGTGCGTTGGGACAGAGTGCTTGGGACCTATTTTACTTTTTAACGTTTGGCCAGAAAAGTGAATTGAGAAGTCAAACAAATGTCAGTGTGATGTGGGAGTTTGTGTCTGCTGATGGTAGCAGCATTAGAGTGGCTGTAAGGCAAGGTCGGGCAGAAATCTGGAAAAAAAGAGGAAGGAGAGAAAATATGACACGAGTTAGCAGAGCCACCCATGTACCTTTCTTCTCTGTTTAATTGCAAATAAAGCAAAAGCAGCTTGAGCAGCCTCTCAACCTCTTAGCTCAAAGGATGAGTCCCAGCCAGGCCTCTGAGGTGTTGGGGGCAGTTCTCAGGCACTTGCCATGCCCCATCTGGCCTCTTCCTCCTTCCCTCCTCCCCACTGACCCCCAAATTTGTTCAGCTGGCCAGCCTCTGATACTGTACCCAAACTCTCAGCACCCCCAGATGGGGTCCTTTTCCAGGTTGGATATGTTGAATTTCATTTTTCTCCATGTATCTCCCACGTCTGAACTTTGAAAAGAGGAGTGTTCTTTTCTGGAATGCAGTGTGTATATGGGGAGCTAGGTGCTCAGACAACTTCCCACACCAAATGTATGAGAAACTGGGGGCTTCTTGGGTGAGCTATGCTTTGGTATCCCCAAGCAGACCCAGTTCCCCGCATTCAGGTTCTCTGGCAGACTCTGTAATCCTTTTACTCGGGATTCTGTGGAGATCAAAGGAGCTTGTACACAAAACACTAGGCATTTAGAGTAGTTTTTTTTTTCAATTTTAAAATAAAACCATCTAATCATAAGCCAGTCTGGTCAACTGAGCAGTTGCTTTAGAACAGCAAAGCCTAAATCAAACAGTGTGATTGCAAGGTGAGCTGAGCAATTAATGAAACTCGGCTTTCTCTGCAAGAGGGATTTCAGCCTCACCCAGTGGCACATAAAAGGCCGGTAGGGCAGTCGCTCTTCTGCCCTCCTGAAATCAAGAATTAGGGAGAGGGGCATGCGGCTGCAGTGGCTTCCAGGCGGCTAAGCGCCCAGGCCAACCTCTGAGTTCTGCAGCTCCAGTGTCCGAGTCCCTGAGCTGCCTCCGGAGCCTCCGAGTTGTTGTTGGTGGCGCCGGCAGCCAGGCGGCCAGGCGGCCAGGAATGGTGTATATCTGTGTGCGTGCGAGGCTGGGTGAGTCACAGCCATCCACGCAGAGCTGGGGAATCTAGGAGAGAGAGTAGACCAACAGAAGACAAACCAAGGGGACCTCTAGAAAAGATTGTCCCTAAATAAAAATTCCAGATTTCCTCCCTTTCATATCAGACACCTTTCCCCAAGAAATTAATAGATTTTCCAGTACAGAGTAGAAAGCAAAGACAGGCAAGGCGAGGCCTGGCCACAAGCCCCTCAGGCCCAGAGGCTAGCCCCCTACCTTCTCCTCAGTTCAGAGCTACACAGGGCCCCAGCCCCTGACCAGGAGCTGGGTGAGGTTGGAGTAGAAACGGTTGGCTCGCCCTGGGAAACCCCCAGTGCCCAGCCTCCAATGCAACCCTCAGCCTTGGGGACTCTAGGCCCGTGACTGCTCCCCACGCAGGCCCATGGCGCCTGCAGTGAGTTCCTCTCCTATAATTAGCGCTCAAGAAAAGCATGTGTTTTGGATTGGGGGGGGATTGGAGCAGCTAGCAGCAACTTCCCCCCCTTTTATTCCTTTTCTGTGTTTTTAGAATTCTGTTTTTGAATCCACTAATTACAACTTGGAAAGCAAAAATCTGCTCTTGCTGCCAGTCTCCTCCGAAGGCCTGATTTGGGAGGCCGAAGGGGCAGAGCGACTCAGAGACCTGCGGGCCTGATGGGGGGTGTTCTCTGATTTCTCTTGGCTCATTTTATAGAAACAAAGAACAAGTTCTCCCCCACCACACACACCCGCCAGGACTTGAGCATATTTACAGAGCTCAACTGCAGTTTTAATAAAACATCTGTTCTTGCTTCTGCTGATGAGTTTCCATAATTGTTTTCAGACAAATTTAACAGGAAAATATAAATATATATTTTTAAAAGCCCAAATCCTAGCTTTCCCCCCATAGAAAGTGTTACTTTTGCTCCCAAAATAGAATTAACGTAAAAGGAGAAAAGGAAAATATAACCCTATAGAGGGAAGATCGGGCTCATTTGACCTGCTCTCCCCCCTTGCAGCGAATCCTGCCAGCAAATTTCAGCTGCATAATTAAAGATCTAACTGAAAGAAGGAGACTTCTTTCCTCATGAACGGAAGGTGAGGGGGATGAATGTGTTGGAAATTAATTCTGAGTCTGTAAGTAGTGGGGGAATTTATTTGTATTTCTGCTTCCCCTTCTCTCCCCCTTGCAGCATTTCTGCCTTTTCCCCCCAGCAGCTGGTTTCTGTTCATTATAAATCGGCAAGACCTTTCAGTCTCTGCCCTCTGTTTAGGGACGTCATAAAACACTTAACTTTCTGGGGCTGAGACTTACATTCTACTCCTCAGGTTGCCCACCCCCACGACCAATGCCTTTAGGCCCCAAAAGAGACTCTTCCCAACTTTGGGGCCCCCTTTCCCTCCAGACTAGGCTTAGGAGGGGGACCCAGGCATCCTCGGCAGGGAGCCGCAGCAGAAGCCCCTTCTTTCTTCCAAGGTCCTTCCTTCTCCCACCCACCCATAAAAGAGATTTTAAAATACATAGAATATCAACACTCATTGAAAGCAAAACCTCATTAAGGCATCCTATCTTCCATCATTCAATTTGTTGTACATTGCAACAATTTAATATCTTGAAGGAAATATCACTGACATGATTTATCCCTCTAGCAATCTCTCTCTGAAATGGGGGTGGTGGTGGTGGAATTTACTCTCTCTTTTGGCCTGTTCTACACGTTATACCTCTACCCTTAGGGCAGAAATGAGGCTGGGAACTCTGAGAGGGTTTGCTTGTGTCCAGGGGTGCACTGACTTGTTCCTTAGCTCAGCCCTCTGGGATTTCTGCCTTGTCCTCTCTCCCTCCACATCTTGCCCTCCAGGGGGCCTGGAGCCCCAGCCAGCTGTTGGAAACCTCTGCCCAGGCATGCCATGAATTCGAGGACAGCTGGATTCTAGACCGAAAAGCAATTCACGCTGGTGTCTGTTTGTGTACCTGCCATGTCATCCCAACATGAGATAACATCTCAAAATTTCCCTCTTATTTTAAGAACCTTGTCTACCCCTTTACCTTCATCTCCTCCGGGGAGAACAAAGTACGGTCTAAGAGGAGGAACCTTTATAATTATAGGGGTCTTACCCCCACCCTTTTTAATACCAACAAATCTCCCTCCTTTCTGAAAGATTGAGGCTGTATTTTAAAGATACAACACAAATTGTCTGGCAGGAAGACTCTTCAATTCCATAACGAGGTTCATGTATTAGCTAACATGTTGTCTCCAACAGCTCCTACACATTGTCTGCTTTTGGGTTCAAAACTTTATTTTTCCCCCCTAGCGACACTCCAGGGAAACCTTAACGTTACAGAAGATGAATAAACGAGTTTTTTCCCAGCGTAGTCCCGTTTATGGCTTTATTGCTACCCATTGATTACTCCGCTTTGTTACACAGAAGGAAAAGATCATAAAATCCGGCGACATCCGGGTTCTTGTTATAGCCAGTCCCCCCCAAAAAAAATGGGAGGGGAAAATATGAGCTTTCACTGCTTGCTCCCTTTCCTCGCCCCATCGCCGCCCCCTCTTTGTCCACTCAAAGCATTTTCAGCCTATGTCACGATATCAAATTAAGTTTGGATTAATCAGGAGAAAAACCCCATCTGCACACCTTCCGCTGTTTCAGTTCGCCCACTGCAGCTCCCTGAGACGCCTCGGCCTCAGCTGCCTTTTCCTAACCTTCCCTTCCTTCTTCTCAGCCCCAAGGTGGAAAAAATGGGGGAAGGGGCTGCTAAGAGGCTCGGGCCCCACCAGGTGTGGCGGGTCCTTGGGTGAGAGCCCTTTGCTGGAATCTCCAAGCCCCAGAGCTCTGGTCCAGGGGCGCCTCCCTTGGCAGGGCAGGGTCTGGAGGGGCCAGGAGGCTTCTGCCCTGTGCAGGGGCTTGAGCCTACAAGACACTAACTGTCCATCAGAGCCCCACCAGCCTTCTCTGGCAGGATTCTATGTGAATTACCCCACCAGCCCTGGCTGGCTCTAAATCATAAATTCTCACCAACATAAACAGGAGTTGATGTGTCTAGTAAGACTCTCAGAGTTCTTTCTTCTTCCTCTCTCTCTCTTCCACCTTTTACTTCTTTCTCTCCTTTTTCTATTGTATTTTTGTACATTTTCCCTTGCAGGCAAAAATGCTGCAGGAGTTCCCCCCCAAAAATAAGGGGGGTCCTAAGGAAGCAGAGGGACTTAGCAGGAAAAGGAAAGCAGATGTATAGCCTCTGTGCCCACTTCAGCTCTGCCACTGTTTCTCAGAGTCTCACTCTTACCCCTTTAGTCTGCATTGCTTCCCACATTCCCCCTGTGTCCCAAACTCTCAGTCACACTCTCCTTCCTCTGAAAACCATGTTTTATTCAATTTCTTTCTACTTTTGATTTTTTTTAATGTTGGGAAACGGTTTTAGTGACGAAGACTCACTCCATGAGTGTCAGACCAAGATTTCTTGTAGGATTTCTGGGGATCCCCCTGAGTGGGGAGGAATCTCCTCCTATAGAGAAGTCAGGAGGTGATTTTAGAAGGGGGGAAAAATATATTAGATGAAATAAGATTAAAAATACAGGGGTTTCTCCAGCCCTGCCTCTGGCCACAGCACAGCAAAGTTAGCTGCTGGGGCTGAGGGATTTCCTGGGAGTGCAACTCTCCTTCCTTTGGACCCAAGGCCCTGCTCGCGGACGTTCACCCTTTCTTCACCTCCAAATCAGTTCCCTTACATATATATTTTTAAAAAGAAATCCAAGTCTTACTTTCAAAGCACACACTTAGTCTCAACTAGGGAATCAACAGAAGCAGAAGCGATTTTTTTCCCCCTTCTTGACATCTGGCTTGCGATTGGCTGGAAGAGGGTCAGCTGACTTTGTCATTTTGTCTGTCCTGGATTGGAGCCGTCCCTATAACCATCTAGTTCCGAGTACAAACTGGAGACAGAAATAAATATTAAAGAAATCATAGCCCGACCAGGTAAAGGCAAAGGGATGAATTCCTACTTCACTAACCCTTCCTTATCCTGCCACCTCGCCGGGGGCCAGGACGTCCTCCCTAACGTCGCCCTCAATTCCACCGCCTATGATCCAGTGAGGCATTTCTCGACCTATGGAGCTGCCGTTGCCCAGAACCGGATCTACTCGACTCCCTTTTATTCGCCACAGGAGAATGTCGTGTTCAGTTCCAGCCGGGGGCCGTATGACTATGGATCTAATTCCTTTTACCAGGAGAAAGACATGCTCTCAAACTGCAGACAAAACACCTTAGGACATAACACACAGACCTCAATCGCTCAGGATTTTAGTTCTGAGCAGGGCAGGACTGCGCCCCAGGACCAGAAAGCCAGTATCCAGATTTACCCCTGGATGCAGCGAATGAATTCGCACAGTGGTGAGTTTTACAGCTCCGAGATATAAATTAAATAAACTGAACTGGCTTTATGACCGGCTTCCCTAGAAGAACGGGCGGAGAGAGTTTTTTATGGCCCCATAAAAACAATCACGCTCGTCTCCTCGCCGACGCCGAGACAGGGCCCCCTCTTCTGCCCCCTCTGCTCGCCTCCCGCTTGCTCGCAGGGGCCTGGCCCCCTCGGCCCCTGACGGATTGGAGGGTTCTAAGGCGAGCTGAGGGGGGCAGGAACAGGGCAGGGGATGAGGGGAGGGGGCAGGGGTGAAGGAGCCCCCCCAAAAGTCAAGTCAGGCTAAGGAGAAGGGAGGGGGAGACGTGGGGGCAAAAAAGTGGGGAGAAGTTTCCCAGTACCTAGGGTGCTTGGGGAGGTGGGGGTGCCCAATCTTAGAGAAATGGGCCCCTCATCCCCAGTGTTGGGGATTTTTCAAAAATCAGCTTTTAGACTCACAGTTTTCAGCCAGGTTCTTGGCGCCCCCCCCCAACCGACCAATCTATGGGAGATTGAATGAAGTTGGGATCCTGGCTGTACCCCCAGTGGGGGTGGGGCAGGGCAAAGGGAGAAGGCTGGAGCCCGAGGGAGGCCGTAGACTGCTGGCCAAGTTGGGAGGGTCAGGACTTTGCTAGGCGAAACCGTGTGCAGAGGATGCCTTGCTGATTGTTTTTAGTGTGTTTTGTGCCCGGATCTCTAGGGGTCGGCTATGGAGCGGACCGGAGGCGCGGTCGCCAGATCTACTCGCGGTACCAGACCCTGGAACTGGAGAAGGAATTTCACTTCAACCGCTACCTAACGCGGCGCCGGCGCATCGAGATCGCCAACGCGCTCTGCCTGACCGAGCGACAGATCAAAATCTGGTTCCAGAACCGCCGGATGAAGTGGAAAAAAGAATCTAATCTCACGTCCACGCTCTCAGGGGGCGGCGGAGGGGCCTCGGCCGACAGCCTGGGCGGAAAAGAGGAAAAGCGGGAAGAGACAGAAGAGGAGAAGCAGAAAGAGTGACCAGAACTGTCCCTGCCACCCTTCTCCCTCGTTCCCCCAAACTCCCTCCAAAATCACACACTCTGTATTTATCACTGGCACAATTGATGTGTTTTGACTCCCTAAAGCCAAATTAAGGAGGCAAATATGGACCTGAAAGTCAACTCTGGACCCCCTCCCTCCGCACAAACTCTCTTTCACCATGCGCCTCCTCCTCCTTGCTCCCTCCCTAGCTCGTTTCGGCTTGTCTGCAGGCCCCTTCCCCCGCCGAGGCCTTGGGGGTCGGTCCCTGAATCTCACTTCAGAGCCCCAGTCTCCCTCCAAATGAGATCTTGGCCTCCCACCCCCTCGGCGCCCCCTTCTCTCCCGGCAGAGAGCCGGTTCCCGAGTCCCGGGCCTCCACTCCGGGGCCTCTGGGCCCGGCCAGGCAGCCGGGGAGGGCGGGAGGCCCGAGGAGGGTGAGTTGTGGCCCCACAGCAACCCCCAGTCTCCCCCAGCAGCAGCCCCTGCCCTCTGCCCCAGCAAATGCCCAGCCCAGGCAAATTGTATTTAAAGAATCCTGGGGGTCATTATGGCATATTACAAACTGTGACCGTTTCTGTGTGAATATTTTTAGCTGTATTTGTGGTCTCTGTATTTATATTTATGTTTAGCACCGTCCGTGTCCCAACCCCATCTTTAAAAAGGAAAAAAAAAAAGAGGGAAAATTACAAAAAGAGAGAAAAAAAGTGAATGACGTTTGTTTAGCCAGTAGGAGAAAAAAATTAAATTAAAAAAATCCCCTCGTGTTACCCTCCTGTATAAATCCGACCTCTGGATCCGTTCTCGAATATTTAATAAAACTGATATTATTTTTAAAAGTTTATATCGGGATTTCTGTGAATTCGCTCGCCCGCCGACCTCGGGGTGAAAGTTGGAGCAGGCTTGGCGCGCTCCGGCATTTGCCCGCCCCCAGTCCCCTGAACTCGCCTTTCCCGGGAGCAGGGCGTGGAGCCCTGCCTCCCCATTCTCCTGGCGATCGCACTGGGGTTAGGGGGGGATGGCTGGGAGGCCTCTCAGGGCTCCCTACGCAGAGTTGCAGACTCACCCCGCAAAAGAGGCCGCCTAGGATTTTGTGGGGTGGGGGGGGAGCCCGGTTAAGTCGGCTTGGTCTCCAAGCCCCACACAGGCCTTTCTTCCTGTCTGTGGTCATCTGGGGTCCTCGGCTTCTGAACCTCGAGCCCCAAAAGGCCAGAAAAGAAGCATTACCCAGGCACCAGGGTCACCCCCCCTCCCGCCCGGGGCCCACTCCCCGGAGCGAGGAGGGGGCGCCAGCGCGAGAGCAGCCCCGGGCCTGCGCCAGGACGACTATTGCGAAACGAGGCGGAGGCAGAGAGCCGAGGGGAAAGAGAAGACCGCGGGATTGGAGTGGAGCCCTTCGGCAGGGATTGAGCGATTCAAGGACATCTCCAAAAAGAAAGCATGGAAGCTGAGCTCGCGCCTGCTCTGGGACTCCTGACGTAGCTGGGACAAAATTCCTTCTTCCTCCAGCCCCTGCCCCAGTCTGGCTCCTGACTCTTTCTTCTCCCCTCAAACTCGCGGGTGAGGAGCGTAGCCAGACCTTAACCCTTCCCCAGTTTAGGCCTTCTTTCCCTAAGCTCAGCCAGAGAAACTTGAGTGGACCCAGGGGACGAGGTAGTGAGGGGGTCTCCCAGAGGGGGGAAAAATCCGCCAGAGTTTTCCAGACCTTCCAGATCCCCGCCAGCGCCCCCTCCAGTGCCTCCGCCACGGGCGGGAGGGGGGCTTCTCCTGGCAGGGGCGGAGATTTCCTGGGGAAAGAGAGGCAGGGAAGAATAAGGCTTGGGGCTAGAAGAGGAGGATCGGAAAGGGGCCAGTGGCTGCGGAGCCCCCGGCCACAGGCTGTGAAGGTTGCCCAGGCGCCTGCTTGCCCATCCCCCTCCCCACCCCTGCCAGGTCCTTTCTAAGCCTTCAAAAAGCTCAGAAATTGCTGTCCTGTGAAACTTGCGGGTCCAGGTCCTTGGGAAGCTTGGTCCAGAGGCCTTTCCCCCAAAAGGCACAAAACAAGCCTTTTCCTCTGCCCTGCTCATTTACTATTTATTTAATATTTGTGGAGGCTTGACTCTCTCTTCTCATGCCTTCAGTGAACGTCTATTGCCTATTCAAAATATAGGCATAGGTGCCACATGTGGCATAGATACCACGCAAGGGCCATGCACAGGGATGCAGAGCAGTCCTCCAACCAATTGTGCCTGATTCTTTACAACTTCCCCCCCCCCATACACACACACACTTGAAAAGTGCCTTGTTGTCACTCTGAAGCCCCTGGCATAGTAAGGAGATTTAACTCTAGGTGGGACTGGGGGACCGGTGAGGTTCCTTACCTCCAGACATCTCAGAGTGCTCAACACTCTCAGCCTCATGACACCCCCCATCTAGTTCTGCCCACCCAGGACCCTTCCTGCTGAGCATCTTTTCTACCTCTCCAGAGGCTGAGTTCACTATCCCTTACTGATAGGCACCTCCTTATCAGTAGCAAGGCCTTGGGGCCTCCAAAAAGAAGAGACCTAGAGACCCTTGGCTTAGAGAATCTGAGCTGAACCCCCTCCTTTTCCAACCTGGGCAGGGACATATCCTACTTAAATTCCCTGCCCTCAGTCATTTTTTGAAGATTGGAAGGCCCTGGGTGTAGGGAAAATGTGGCTATCCGTTACCAAAATCCCCTCTGTGAATCCTAAAGGAAAATTCCTCTTTCCTTAAAATTAACTGCAGTTTAAAAGACCATTTCAGGGGTTTGGTGCAGCAACAAACCAGCTTTTCCTCTACAGGGTAGAAAACCCAGCGGCGAGCCTGTACGCCAGACTGCAATTCCTACAAACAGACACCAGGTGTCGCTGTGGGCTCGTTGTCCCGGCTACCCCCCAATACCAAGAACCATTTTTTTTTTTCTCCCCCTTCTCTCTTTCTCTCTCACTCCCTCTCCCCCTTGGTTGGGCTTTGCCAACATATCAAGATACGTTTCGCCGGCTTCCATCACTAACCTCCCGGAGGTCATCAAGCCAAATTTATGAGTGGCCGCTTGAGTCACGTGACTCTATTTAAGGCTCCCTTATTTGGGAAGAGCGCATAGGATAAAGAAAGAGATATCTCCACCTATAAATTGTGCACTTTGGAGAACAAAAAACCCCTCAACTTCAAAGAGTCACAAATCACCCTTAATCAAAAAGGGTGCAGAAATTTTTTTTGGGCCCTCCCCGCCATGAGCTCCTACGTAGCCAATTCATTCTATAAGCAGAGCCCCAATATCCCTGCCTATAACATGCAAACTTGTGGGAACTATGGATCGGCCTCAGAGGTGCAGGCATCCAGGTACTGCTACGGCGGATTGGACTTAAGCATCACTTTCCCACCGCCTGCGCCTTCCAACTCTCTCCACGGGGTAGACATGGCTGCCAACCCCCGGGCTCACCCCGACCGCCCCGCCTGCAGCGCCGCGGCCGCTCCGGGACACGCTCTGGGCAGAGATGAAGCGGCTCCTCTGAACCCCGGGATGTACAGTCAGAAGGCGGCTCGTCCAGCGCTGGAGGAGCGAGCTAAGAGCAGTGGGGAGATCAAAGAGGAGCAGGCGCAGACAGGGCAGCCCGCCGGACTGAGCCAGCCACCGGCCCCGCCACAGATTTACCCGTGGATGACCAAACTGCACATGAGCCACGGTAAACTTTAGGACTTCATTTTGCGCGCTCGGGTCCGCCTGGGTTTTATAGGCCATGCGGGGCAAATAAAGAAAAAAAACCTGCGGCCATAAATTTTACGATCCAGGCATCAATGGCTCGTAAAACTGTCCACTAAAAGGCTTAGAGGCTGTGTGCGCCCAAATTTACGACGACATAATTGGATCATAGGAACAAAACGTGTATAAAAGGCAATATTCAATTTTTGGGGGAGAGGGAGGGAGTTAAAAAAATAGAGGGATCTGAAGGGTGAGGAGCGCGGGGCTCCAGAGCGGGGATCCCCCCGCGGCTCCCTCCCTCCCTCCCTTGTGGAGTCGGCTCGGCGGGCGCTGCCGCTCCGGAGGATTCCAGAGACTCGGGAGGGGCGGGAGGGGGGTCCCCGGTGCTCGGATCTCGAGGGTGCTTATTGTTCGGTCCGAGCCTGGGTCTCCCTCTCCCCCCAACCCCCTCAGCCCCTCCGGCTGCCGAGTGAAGGCTGCGGCGGAAAGTTTGCTGCCTGGGCGGAGGCGCCTCTCCCGGGGCTGGGCTGGGCCGGGCCCGCCTGCGGCCCGCCGGGCCTGTCCTGTTCTGCTGGCCTCCTCTGCCTCCGGCCGCGGGTGGGGGCCTGGGGCTGGGCTGGGGACGCTGGGGCGCTGCACGCTATTCACCCCTGCTGGCTTGGGGGGTTATATTCCAGAGACGGACGGCAAGCGGTCCCGAACCAGTTACACTCGCTACCAGACTCTGGAACTGGAAAAAGAATTCCACTTTAACCGCTACCTCACTCGCCGCAGGCGCATAGAGATCGCCAACAACTTGTGTCTCAACGAGAGACAGATCAAGATCTGGTTCCAGAACCGCAGGATGAAGTGGAAGAAAGATTCCAAAATGAAAAGCAAAGAGGCTCTTTAGAGGCAGCGGGGAGGCCCGCAGAGAGCACCCGAGCCCGCTTCGGTCCCCGCGCCTTTCCTGTTCCGTCTTCCTCTCTATATTTTGGGGGCAGGGACAGGGGCTTCTAGAGCACCGGCTCCCGGGCCTCACAGACAAAAGCGCTTTCCCTTGGCATTCCGCATCCCCACCGACCCCAGGTTCCCGCGGGGTGGCCCGTGCTGCCGGGACTCCCCGCAACCCCCAGTTCTGCTCAGCACCGGGGTCCCAGGGCAAGCTCTGCAGGGGTTCCCTGGAGGGCTGTGGCGTAAGGGCTGGTGCTGAGGGAACCCGACCTGGGTCGCTTCTCGGGCGCCCTGCCCTAACGCGGCTGTTGGAGTCAAGGTGGGCCCTGCAGGCGCCGCAGGGCCCTGCACCCCGACCCTCCTGCCTCGCCCTCTCCTTTGTTCCCGGCTGGCTGGCCCTGCGGCAGCAGGCTGCGGTGAGAATGGTTGTGCCTGGCGGAGTCGGCGCCATACTCGGGGTGCTTCATTGTAGCGACTAAATTCAATCTTCATTTTTTAATAATTTGCATATGAAAGGGGGAGATGACTGAACCTCTGCCTAGGGCCCCCTCGGTTGCCCTATGCCCTCCAAATCTTCTCCCCACCCTCCTAAAGCCCGGGAACCTCTCCAGCCTGCACCCTCTGTCTGCATGCCCTCTCTGGTCCCCAGCCTGAGAACACTAGCTAGCTCAGCTACTGGGGTTCCCTGCCACTGAACCCCAGCAAGAGACTCTTGGCTGCCCAGTAGTCCCTGTCACGACTTTCTGTGCCCTTCTGTCCCCTTGCTGTTGTCCAACTATTTATTGACTCCGGGATTTTCCTGAAACTATATTTTGTCATATCAAATAAAGACAAAGAGAGAACAGGACTAAAGATGCAGGACTCCTCTCTGTTTGGGGCATGTGTTTGGTAAAAGTGTCTAAATGGGTAGTAGGGTGGAGGCTCACCAACCTTAAAGCCTCTCCTTTAAAAACATTTTTAGGAGCTTCCAGGAGTTGAGAAGAGGGAGGTAAAATTTTGCTCCTTTCTTGATCCCTGGGATAGGGGGAAGGGGAAGGCCCCGGAGCCATCTGTACTGCCTTTTCCCATGCTGTGGCTGTCCAAGGCATTCAGGCACTACCCCCTTCCCACCGTGGCTGGGTATATCCTGTATCGAGACCGCTGAGGCTGGCAGCTGCCCCGCTGCACACTGCTAGAGGACATCTGCAAGGGGGGGGTGGCTCCGCAGGGCAGGACTCAGTCAGGCCCTTCTGGGCCTCTTCAGATGTCTGGAGGGACTGGGCGGCCCCTGAGGGGCTTCACTGGACATAGCGGGGGACTGATCCCTCAGCCTAAGTCCCTTGGGCCTCAGAAGGACCCTCAGAAGGAGTTGGCACTGTTCAGTGAAGGGGTGCTGGAGGAGCTGGAGGGGTAGCTCAGTTTTCTGAAATGATGCGGAAGAGGGGAGCAGGAAGGGCAGTCTGCAATGTGTACCTGTCAAGCAGGGAGTATTCAGACTGTCTCCCCCACCTTCTGGGGCCTAGGGCTATGCAGGACAATTAGCTGGGAATGAAACTGCATAGACCAGTGCCTGAGTCGGTCTGTTCACCATCATTTATCTCAGTCTGAGATTTTGTGTGGAGGGGGAGGGTGGCCTAGAGGGAAGGGGAAAAGGCAGATAATTCAGGTGGTGCCTGAGGCTGCTCTAGGCCCACACTCTGCTCTGCTCCAGGCTCCTGGGATGGGATGAGGGAGGAAGTACTTTACAGGAGAAACAAATGTGGGAAGGGTCCATAAAACTTTACTGCATTTCCTCTCCTGCCTCCCACAATGGGGTAATTTCCTGGAGCCAAGCCTAGGCCCCCCACACTGGTTGGGGGGAGGGTTCAGGAGCTGAACTAAAAGGCTGCTCCTCCAGCAGCAAGAGGGAAAGTGAGCAGAGGTTTTGGGGAGGGGCAAGGGGAATATTTAGGATTATTAATGCTGATGTTCCTTGGATTTATTATAAGGACTGACTTCTTGCATCCCACTGTCTAAGCTACCCAGCTGTCATTTTTAAAAAGACCCACAAGCCTGAGCCAGTGCTTAACACTTAGGAAATTTCAACATATGTTTATTGAACTGCACCCATTGCCACCACCCTTCCCCTTCACACAGAACAGTTTAGGGTGCCAGTAATGGTCATGCCTGTTCTGAACACAGCAGTCAGCCCAGCCAACTCATCTCCTCCATCTCCTCTCTCTCTCTTTCTCTCTCTCTATCTCTCTCTCTCTCCCCTTCCTCCCTCCCTCTCTAATAAAATGTGTAATTTTCTTCAGGGAGTTATTTTAATTTTTTCTCCATGCTGAGTAAAACTATTGGGCAAGCAGTGAAGCATGGAGAAGCACTGGAGTCTCCAATGGGTAACAGTTAACTAAGAAAGAGGCTGAGATCACCACACCAGCCTCCCTAGCTGCGGAGACCCTGTACTTACTTCCCAAGTCACTCACTACCCTGGGAAGAACTGAGGGCTTTGCCAGGGGTAAGGGCAATGTTGCCCAGACCCACTGGGCAGGGTGTACCAGCCCCACCAGGCACTCACAGCTTCCTCCTGGCAGAGTTTGGGCCCTCTCTTCCTGGAGGAGCTGGAATACTGACCCGCATTGACCAGGCATAGGAAGACGCAGTCCTGCCTGCCAGTTTCCCCTCCTGCCACAGTCTGCAGGCCTACGCCCAGGCCCCAGCCTCTGCTTCAGCAGCGACAGCGGCCACAGTCTAGGCAGAGGCCTCGGACCTACCCCGATGTACTGGGAATTGGTCTGGCCCAGACCCTTGCTTTCTTTCTGAGCAAAGTCTTCTGCTTTGTAGCCTGGGGTGGTTCCCGACCAGCCAGCCTCCTAGAACAATCTCCAAGTACCAGGGTTTGGAACTGCTCTAACAGAGTTAGTGGAGCGGCTTCTGAGTCCCAGAGACCATGGAGACCTCTTCACTTTGCCCTGAAACCCACCCACTCTGGTATCGAGAAAAAAAGGGGAAGAAGCATGACTTACCTTCCCGGGGGAGTGGGAAAAGGGGGACACGGCCCACTCTGAGCAATTAGAGGAGAGAGGAGGAAAAAAATAAGAGGAAAAAAATATCAACACGACCTCGAGGCGACAGGTCCTTATGGAAATAAGTTAGTAAGTAAATAAATAAATAAGGATCCACCCTCCCCCCCACCCTGCAAGGGGGGTGTGGGGGTGGGGTAAGGAACAGCACAAGGGCTTTTTAGTGTAACTGAGCATTAGAGAAATACGCATGGCTTCTATGTGAATTTAGGAGTTTGAAACTTTTGGAGGTTATTTATGTGAATGGCCTGAAGGCAAGCCCGTGAGTGGCTCTTGGGGGACCACGTGATGTCATTAAACCAAGTTTTATGGTGTAGGGAGAGCTGACAAACCCACAATATATTTACATCATATATAATCTTAACTGTCCAGCCACGCAGCTGCTGGTGAGGTTTAATGCTAGGACAGAGGGCCTGGCAGTTAGAGGGGATTACGGCGCTGGGGATGGTGGTGAGAGAGGTTACATCTTCGCAAATGAATCCCAGGCGAATGCTGTAAGTTAATTTTCTCTCTCTCTGACCCTTTCTCCCATTTACCTAATCTCCTCTCCATGTTAGAAGGCAGTTCCCACTCATTAAGGGGAGGGAAAGAAGGCCTCCCTAGGCCTGCCCAGGCTGGGGACGGAGAGGAAGAGAAGGAGACGCTGGGAACTGGAAGGATAGGGGAGCTTGTCTCTCTCCAGACCAGCCCGCTCCTCCCTGCCCTTTATTCCTTCCAGCTGCAACTCAACTGGGGTAAGGAGAGGCCTGGGTTCTTTAGAGATTTGTTAAGTCTTCCTGATCGCCTCTCCCTCCTCAGTTGGGAGGCACTTGGCTGTTTTTTGTTTGTAGAAGCATGTAAACTCAAGGCCAAGGCGCAAGCGCAAAGTGCCTCTGGGGCCCTTGGTCCAGGGAGGGGCCAGTTTAGTCCTTGGCCGGTAGCCCAGAGTCCAGGCAGGACAGGCAGTCGGGGAAGAAGGCAAAGAGGGGGTGATTTGGGACTTCTGAGGCCAAAGGCTGTGACCTGAAAAGGCAGAAGCATCTTAAAGGTGACTGATTGAACTCTGGGGTTCCCGAGCTTTCTCTCGAGCCTCACTGCCAGAAATGGGTGGGCAGCTGACTCAGCCTCCATAGTCTGGGGTCTTAATCTGTCTGGGGCCAGCACCCTCTTACTGTCGTGGTCTTTCCTGGCATCCTTAGCCCTAGCCTGAGGAAAAACTAGGCCCCAGGAGGCCTAAAGGTTCCCGCTATGGGTGGAGTACAAATGGGTAAGGGACTGGAGGCACTGTCATTACTAGGCTGACCAGAGAAGTCCCAGTCTAAAGAGAGAATAAGCACCAGGCTAGGAGCCAACTGGGCCTATATGGGCACGGTGCCCTGGGGCCTTCTCAGGCTGGGGCTTCCTTAAGATTTCTAGGAAGAAGTAGCAGAGACTTGGGGCAGGGGAGGCACATGCCCTCCACTCCTTCCAGTGTGTTCTCCCCATGCATCACCACCGGGAGCTAAGGCAGGAAAGCCACAGCTAATGAACTCGCACTCCTGGAAGGACGGACCCGGACAGCTCTGAACCCCAGAGACGCAGAAGCAGGGTGGCAGGGTGAAAGGGGAACTCTGGAAGGCAATATGGCCAGGTCTGGGGGTGGGGAGGAGAAGGGGAGGAAGATGGAGGGGGCGTGTGCCTTCCCAGAGGAGGAGGGATTGGCTGGGGATAGGGGGGTCTGCGCACCGGCTTTGTGGAAAAGTGCGTATGGCTGGGGGATGGGGAAAGGACAGTATTAGCTGCCCCTTCCCTCCAAGGGAGGCACAAGAAGCAGGAACTAAGCAGAAATGGAGACCCCAGGCCGACTCTGGGAGGGTGAAGGGTGACAGAGCCGGTTAAGAGGCATCTGAGCCAGTGCCCCCTCCCTTGCTCTAGTGGTCTCTCCCCTAAGTGAGCAGCAGCACTGCCGCCTTCCCTCCAGGGGCTCAGTTTGCCTTCAAGACTTGGCCTTGAACCCTTCTACCCACTCCTGTATATATTTATCTATTTATTTATTTATTTATTTATTTTATTTTGGTGGGAGGGAGAGCCTTAGGATCCCAGGGGTTTTCCCCCAATAGCCCTTTTGAAAAGTTAACTCTGTTTCTTCCTTCCTCATTACCCATCCTGCACTCTCCCCTCCCTACCAGTCTGTGATCTGGAGGGTTTCAGAGAACTTTTCCAACAAAGCAGTACTGAGAATGAAGCTTCCCTTGGTCTACGGCTTGACTCTTCCCTTCCTTCTTTTTCCCCAGGGTCTTAGGGAGCAAGTTTGATGGTCTTTAACCAAGAATTTAGCCAAAACTTCACTGCCAGGCAAGACTGTGTGACTCCTCAAAACCTAGCCAGCCTCACTCTCTTCCTGTCCATGCAGGGAGGTATATGAGTGTGTTTCTGCCTGACAGACTTACACAGCATCTCTCAGAGGGTTGTTTCTATGACTTCCTCATTCCCTTTTCCGTTTTGTAGGCTCAAAATTTCTGTTTAGCTATCACCTCTTCCTCCCACCTGGTAATAATGGGCCATCTTCCCCTTCAAATTTGCACTGTTATTATTATTATTATTAGTAGTAGTAGTAGTCGTAGTCGTAGTAGTACTGTTTTGGAGGACAGATACCAATAGAAGTAGGACAAATACAGTGGTCTGAGTTTCTTGGTTTTCCCACCTCCTCTCCCAGTAAAAATTTGGGATCACTCTATAGCAGGAGGATGAATAGTCCATCAGGTGCCAAGGTGTCCCAGCCTACCTGTAAAGCTTTTAATTTTGTTGTTAGGTCTTCAACCCTACCAGAAGTCAAGTAACCAATCAGGAGTGTGTTTAGGAGGATCACATGGTTTCCACTGACCAATAAGTCAAAAAAGCACTTGGGTCTGTGTCTCACCATTCTCCTGGCCTCCTCTTTCTCTCTGCCTCCCCATCACCCTTTTTAACTTCTGGGTCTGCCCTATCTCAGAGGCTGGGAATATTTGATCCCCCTCCCTCTGAACCCTGAACTCCCTGAAGAGTTTTTGGTGTGTGTCCTCTCGTTTTAACAAAGTTCTACCTTAAGGTCAAATTCAGCTGTACAGGGATCTGAAGTTGTGGTGATATCCTCTGAAGTATTCCCATAAGCTCCTGTATGGTCCTCCCCAGTTCTGGGCTTTGAAGATGTGCTTCTACATCAGACTATAGAGCATATGAACTCCAGCCCTGAATTCAAATTCTGACTATGATTATTTCCAAACACTTACCTTTTCCATGTTTCATTTCCTCCTGATCCACATGAGAACAGGTGGGATGATTAGAAAAGATGTCCTTGATTTCTTTCTGGAAATGCTCCAAGAGGTTTAGCATTATCAAACTATCTCAGGTGTGGTTGGGGAAGGGAGCAAAAATTGTGTTTGGTATCTTTAGTTTATTGAATAATTTTGAGCTAGTTGAAAGTAGGGTTTTGAAAAAGGCTGTGAGCACAGAAAATCAGGACCAACCCCCACCCCATACCAAATAGTTGACAAATTTGTTTAACCCCTTTCCATGTCTTTAATAAGATAAAATGATGGTGAT
The DNA here is from genome assembly GCA_004024925.1 of Scalopus aquaticus. NCBI lineage: Eukaryota > Metazoa > Chordata > Mammalia > Eulipotyphla > Talpidae > Scalopus > Scalopus aquaticus. Next base: position 21,780 of record PVIJ01009246.1, read on the forward strand.
GACGGTGGTGGTGGTGGTCTAGGTAGTGATCTGTTCTTTGGCCAGTAGCTATCAAAGGTCACAGCACTAAAGGTGACGGTTTGGAGTTTGTGTTTACATGGGAGAGGTAGAACCAAGCATTGGGCAAGAAACTATTTCTGAGCAAGAGTGTCTCGTGGCACAGGGAGTGTGCATGTTATAGCACAAGAACTTGTGTTTCCTGAACACTTGGGCTGGGCCCTGAGCCAAGTTACTCACTGTCCAGACCCAGACATTGCTCCTCCCATCCCTCAGTGCCCAGGGCTTGTACTGGGGTCGCTTTTCTGGTTGAGCTCCCCTCTCCTCCTCCCTTTCTCCTGGTCTCCAGGCCTCCTTGAGCTGACTCAGGGGCAGCAGTTGTGGTGGGCTGTGCCCCCCAGACCTCTTAAGACTTTGCCTGGGGCATCCAGAGTGCAGCAGTGGGAAGGATAGCCCAGTGTGAGCTGGGCTTTGTCAACACCCCCCTGCTTATTTATCTTCTGGGCAGGGCTGATCTGGGACAATGCCCCAGGCCAGGTGGGAAGGATTAGGGTGAGAAGCTAGAGGGAGGGCAACTCTTCCCAGAAACTATTGAGCACCCTCTCCCACTTACCTTCTCCCACACTGCTCCATTTACCTTTTCTATGAGTTAGGAGGATAACACACACTTATTTTTCCCTGGCAGGCCTGTGGTAGTCTTGTAGAGGGAAGGGGATAAGCAGGCCCTAGGAGGAGAGATTTTGTTGCCTCACCCCCTCCCAAGAGCTTTGTAAACTTTAGCTGTTTCTTTGACTTTACCTCTCTGCATGTAAATGCTTTGGGCTGTTTTTTGAGCTGAAATATCATTGTCCTGAACTTCAGTTTTGTGTTTTCTTCTACTGGTGGCATGGAGATACTTTGAAATGAAGAAACCTAAGCTGGGACTTTTGGGGTTAGAGATTCAATTTAAGGAAGAAACTAGACTGTTAGAGGGCCAAGAAATCACATCCCTTTCCCCCCATCCCCCTGTACTGAATCCTATAACCCAGAATGGTATGTCTATTCCGATATCTCCCTGGAGCTCAGGAGTCTGGAATAAAGAACTGGAGTGATAGCACCTCTTTATCCTTGAATACTATAGAACCCTGGGGCCCATCTCCTTCTCCCATTTTTAAGGCTCACTGAAAGGCAAAATAAGAACAGAGATACCCAGGAGGAGTGTGTGTGTGTGTGTGTGTGTGTGTGTGTGTGTGTGTGTGTGTGTGTGTGTAAGGGAGGAGTGGGATACAATTTGGGACTTGGGAAAATAAGACTGACCATGTTCAGCCTCTGATGACCAGGCCTTAGAAGCAGCAATGAGGGGCTAAATGGAAGGCTCTGGCATCCTGGGGAATCTGACATATGTCCAAAGACATATCTACCATTATCTGCAGTTCCACATGGGCCGGGTGATATATGAAGGCCCTTAGCTTTAGCACTGATTGTGCCACCACAGTTGCTGTCAGAGAGGTGGAGCACTTGAGAGACCCTTCTCCCAGTCCCCAGTCCTGAGCACAGAACACCTAGTCATGCAGGAGTACACATATGTACACAAGTATGGATGAAAGTGGTCAGAAGTCCAAACTGAACCAGTTAACCAGACTTGAGTCACTTCCCCCTCCTTGTCTGCCCCATTCTTCCTATCAACCCAGTAGGAGACCATTTGTCCCCATTCCACCCCTACCCCTCAAGCTCTGGACAATAGTTGAGTTTCTTCCGGCCTGCCTCCTGGAAGACCGAAACCCTGGAGTATCCCCACAGATGGCTGCAGCCAGACTCTTGGTGACCTTTGGTGTCTCTTGGCCTCTTGGGTTGTGGGGGGTAGAAAGCAATTCAGGACTACAGGCCAGGTCCTTATCTTATCTGATCAAATCCCCCCTGGAACCTGCTGTTCCAGCCTCAAATTCCAACTCTCTTGGGGTTGCTTCTTTACTCAGACAGTAGGGGAAAATCTTGTCTAGTAAATATTTCTTTAAAAAGTCAACTTTCTGTCTGGAAAACCCAGTGCGTGTATGTGTGTGTGGTAGGGGTGGGGGTTGTGCGTGTGCTAGTGAATGAAAGGAGGAGAGGTCAGGTCCTTCATTTTTGATTGTGTCTCTCCACCCCCCCTGAGCAGAGGATGGGGTGTGGGTTAAGGTTTTATTGAGGGTGCTTTTCCTGTTGGGAGTAGACAGGGTCATAAAAGCCTAGAGGAGGCTGTTTTGATCTGGTGACTTCTCAGGAAGTAGCATCTGAGGTTTTGCTTTGTAAATCACTCTCCCTCAAGCTGATCAGCTAGATTGGATTGCACTTCGCTAAGCCCACCTGGGGTCCCTCCTTGCCTGCCATTCCCCAATAAACCAAAAAAAAAAAAAAAAGTCCAGGGCCCCCCAAATCCTCCACTTCCAAAAAAAGGGCTCACTGACTTTTCTCCCTCAAAGTTCCAGATTTAAAAATTGTGTAATCTTTCATTTTCTTTTGCCTATACAGACCTTGGTCCCACTAACCTCTCAATTAAATTAAAAAAGGAATTAACATTGAGGGCAATTAGTTTCTAAGCCTGGAGCTAGATCCCAAGACTCCTGGGGATTCTGCTTACTTCTGGGGCTGCTATTTCCCTGAGACCCCTTTCTTGAGCCCCAAGCCCCTCCTTGACAAGGCGGGACTTCAGGTGTATATGGGAGCATTCATGAAGATTGGGGTTGGGAGTGAGAAATATAGAGACCCCACCTAGCATGTCTGAATGGAGAAAACTCTCTGAAGTCTATCACTGGGTTTTATGTAATGAAGATGATTGTGGGGTATATGTGAAAGCTCATAGCCTCCTCACATCTCTCTAAACAAACTGTTTGCAAACAAAATCATATTTTAACCTAAATGGCTCCATTTTGTAATGTTAATGAGCCTTCCCCTCCTAAAGACACCCCAGCTTCCCCTAGTTTCCTCCCCTGAGCCTTGTGCTGGGAAACTGGAGGGAAAAGAAGTAAAGAACCTCCACTTGTGGCTCAGTTCAGATCAGACTACACCAAGTCAGGATGTTTTCAGGCTTAGACACCAGGGCTCCTATCCATGGCAGCTAGAGAAATGCCCCCATGTGCTAGAAATGAGACCGTAGGTCATATAAGATCGTGGACCTCAGCACTTGTGCAGTTTATCCTCACATATTTCCCAGAGAAGTTTGGGCTGGGACATCCCAAATCCACTAAGACTAGAGAATCTCTCTCATTCCCAGGGCTCCAAGCAATACACACATCTTTGGAGAGAGCTGGGCACTCCTATGACTGTGTATATGAAGATGTATTTATAGATAGCTCTATGTCTATATAACAGGATGTATGTTTTACATCCCTCTCTACTCCACGTTTAAATGCAGATTTATAGATCTTTAGATTTATAGATGCACAGTAAACGTAACAGTTCTCTGTCGAATTCCTGTGTGCACATTACCAATCTCTCTAAGGTAGCTGGATGTATATGCTGGGATGTATTGTACAGCTCTCTCTAAATATCTAGATGAACATTTTTTTCCTCAGAAAAAAACTACATTGTGTTGCACAATTTCTATTTTGAAAATGTTATTTAGACACACACAAGGGTCTCCACTTATAAAATAGCTACATATTGAGGTTAGGTATTTGGAGATGTTTATAGACTTTGCAGTTTTGCTGCAACTTAAATATTTGAACATATGTTTTGAGATTGTTCCATCATGCATATATCTGTAGGTAGGGGCATAGATCTCCCTCTAGAAAGGCTATAACTTACTGCATCACTCTCTTTCTCTGTGATCTATAAATATATCAGGTGAGCAGAGACGGGACCAAACACCTTTTGGATATCCTGCTTATTAAGGCGAATGATTCTGTTGCTATCTCCAAATCTGGACTGCCTGCTGAAAACCTTCTCTAGGGACTACAGACTCTTTTCAGGCTGTCCCTGGGTCCTGAAGTCCTAGCTCAGGCTCCCCAACCCGCAGTACCTCCCATGTCGGCCACTAAGGAGAAGGGGGAAAAAAGAAACGGGAGCGTTTTCCAGCCCAACTCCCCTTGGAGAGGTTGACACAGGCCTAAAAGAATTCCCCCCAACCCCTTTCCTCCCCCCCACCCCAAAAAAACCCCTGAGCCTTTGAATTTTTGAAGAAAAGGTAGTCAAGTCCCCAACTATTTTTGTAAGGTGCCCAAATGGTGCCAGGGTCACTTCCTGGCCCATGGGTCGCTCCTCCCCAGTGGTTCTTGGTGCCCAGGGCCCAATTAAGCGGCCGCCTCGCCCCGCCGCAGCCACGCTCTTATCGGCTGGGATTGATGCGTCCGCGGCTCCTGTATATCATTTCCAAGATTTTTTCTGTCCAACTCCTCGGCTCCTTTGGCTTCCGCGGCTTTGACTAATGATTGCTACAGATGCCAACGTCTCCAGCATCCTAATAGCCAGGCAGGCGGACTCTTATTTACCCGGCAACATTGCTGAGGTGAAGGGGGTTAAGGGAGCCGGGTTTGGGGTGTCCTATGTCTGAGGACCAGAAGCAGGTTGTGACCAATTCAAGTTTCACGGAACTTCCCCAGTGAGAAAGACATTCCCAACTCCCTCCTCTCCCCAAGGGGAAAATATCACCATAAAACCCTGCTAAGAGTAACTCATTGCTTGCCTCGTTGGAAAGAATCAAAGAATAAACTGGACGCGGGAGAATAATGAGAAAAGTGTTTATTAGTTGTAAATAGATGAGCGATTAAGCGGAAAACCCTAAGTTTGGAAAGGAAAAAGAGTGTTTTCTTCCGGAGGAGAGAAGAGGCCAGCCGTGGCAGGGAGAAGGGGCTCTTTTCTTTATTTCAGTCATTCCCTGCCTCTCCCTCACCCCAAATCTACTGAAAGTCCTCTCCTCTTTCCCTTCTTTCGCCTCACCTTCAGTGTAGGGGCTCCGTGCAGGGGCTGGCCCTCGAGTGCCTGGACGTGAGTGCCGGCAGCCACCTCCTGGAGGCTCCGGCCGGTGCCTGCTGGTGCTGGCAGCGAGGGGACTCTGTCGCGGGTCAGTAGCGAAAATGACCCCCACCCGCCGACTGCGGGTAGGGCACGGTGGCAGGGCCTCCAGCCTGGCGGTCCCACTGGCGCTGAGTGGCGTCAAGTTGTGACTGAATTTGCTTCTCCCGGCGCTTCTCCCCGCCCGCTCGGCCAGGTCTTGGGGCGGGGAGAGACTGGAGCTCCCGGAGGAGCCTGGAGCCCGGCGTCGCGCTTCTGCGGGTCTCAATCCAGACCTTCTAATGCACACCTCATTCGAGTGAAAAGAAAGCACAAAAACGCCGAGCAGCGCGGCTTTCAACGCAAGCATCGAGTAATAGCTCCAAACACTGACACTGTTTCTATCAGAGAATAATGGAGCACAAAATAATTCAGAAAGGCGAATGGGCAGGGCCTCAGGATCTCAGCCCTGCGTGGTGGGCGGCTGCAGACCCCGCCGGGCCGAAAACCTTGGGAGGACCATTTCGTTGGAGTGTAGGGCGAGGCTGCAGCCAGGGACCCCGGGCTCGGGCAGCCCGAGGGACAGTCTCTGAATTACAGCTCGTCAGCAGGACTCGGAAGTACAAAAAGGGAGCCGAAAGATTTAAACAGTCGGAGGCAGAAGCGTCCCTACGCTGCCAAAGCGAAAATCAATCAAGTAATTAAAACAGGGAGAGAACGAAACTGGAAGCTGGGGGGTCCTGGGTTCAGAGGAGGCGGCCAAGGTGCGCGGAAGCGGACCGAGACAGAGAAGGAGCAAGAACGGGTACCCCAGCTGCGGGCGGGAGAGCGGAGGGGCTGCGGAGAACTTTGTGACGGAACGCTGTGGGTCCCCGTTTGGCTGGGAGGAACAGGCTGTGGGTCCTCTCAGGCCTAAACCTGAAGTCATCGATGGTTCCTTTTGGGACTCCCCCATTTTATGAGGCTGCAGTTTAGGTTGCTCCCCCATCCCTGCTGGTGCCTCGGATCTTCCTGGGCAAGTTTGTCTGAAAGCCTAAGTGGCACCAAGATGCTGCTCTTAGGTTTGAGGGGTGAGAGGGAGGTGGCACCCTAATTTCAGGCCCTTACATGTTGCCTGGATGCCCTTGATTTCCCCAACCCAGGAATGGAGGTAAGCCTTTGGAAGGACTCCCTCCCCTAGTTGTCTGGTCAGGAAGGGGGGGTAGGAGAAGCTGGGCAAATGAAAGGGGAAACTTAGTCTTAAGCAAGCTAGACACTTTGGGGTAGGAAAGGAGAAGAAACAATTCCTAGAAGGAGAAAATAAGGCCCTCAGGGATCTCTGTTTAGTGAGGAAAAGATTGTCTTGTTGTTATTGAGGTTAGTGATGGTAATGATGGGGCATGGCTGGGCCAGCTGGGAGAGACTTCCACACAGTCCTTTCTCGGGGCAGCTTCTGTGGACAACTCAAGGGCTCTCCAACTTGGCTCTAATTGGGAAGAGTAAAATAAAGACCTTCCCTCCCTCTCCCTACCCAGTCCCCTCCCATACCTTGTCAACGCCTGAAAAGGTGAGCCTTATCAAATCCACCTTACTGCCCATTATTTTCCTCTGAAATTCACCATCTTCAGGGGTTGGGCTTTCCCAGGAATACTGTTCTGATGAAGGAGCAGTTGTCAAGCAGTCACCGGACCACATCCCCATGAATTCTGTCTCTGACCCTGTAATTCTCCCTCTGTCTGCAACCTTTCCCAGTCTCTGCCTTCGGTGCTCCTGGGTGCCTGATCCCATGAGTCTCTGGCAGCTCAGAGGCCAAGAACATTAAGATTAAGGCATCTTCAGATGCCCTTATCAACCCCTAAAGGGTTCCCAGCTTCTTGTCCGCTCCTTAATTCTGGATGCACCAGGCCACGAAATACTCCATGAACTACCCTCATTCCCAGGTCTTTCAAAACTACACTTAGACTCCTTATAAGTAATAGTTCTTCCCCCCTCTGAAAGGAAAATTCAGGTTAGAAATCTCCAGCAGTGCAAGGTTCTAGAGGCTAAATCAGAATTTTCCATAACAACAATATTCACAATAATAAGAATTGAAGTTTGCATCAAAGGGACATCCCAGCCCAACTCTTAAAGAGGGTACAATCCAGCAGCTTTGGACAGGAATGGGGGTCTGTGAGGCAAGGATGTGCAAGGGAGGGGGTGGGGAGCCCAACCTCTAACTAACAATTTCTCCAGCATAAAAATGAAACATCAAATTCGTTAGCCCAGGGCCTTCATTTTTCCCCTTCCACATTATAACTAGTTATTGAACTCGCTGGAAGATCTAAAGGCCATTTGCGAAGAGACAAATTTCAATGGAGTTTCCCCATCAATAACCCCATGGCAGTGACCTATTGGAACAAGTCAAACACCCGAGGTGAAATGCAGGTCACTCTGTCTAACCAATATTAAAATGCGGCCACTTTTTAAAAAGCCACTTTAAACGAGATTTGAGGAAAATTGAATTCCAAGGAAAGCAAAGCAAGGCGGGGGAAATCCACAAGAAGACCTTGCCTATGGTCTCCGAACAAACAAGAGAAATTCATCTTTAATATTTTAAAGGGGGGCAAATTAACATTCCATGATTGCTTTTTTTTTTTTTTGAGACTATAAGCGATTCCAGGAGGGGAAAAAAGGTTGAGTATTTTCTGGTGACATGTCCAGGTTATTAAAATCATTTTAGACCAATTCATTACTTTTACTGACAAGAGATTTAAGAAAAAAATCAATTAAGCATTTGCATATGCCTTTGCATACATTAGCCCTGCCTGCTGGCATTAGAAAAGGACAAAACCCGCACAAATATACATACACACAAATGGAATAAGAGTCTTCCCTTAGTTTGGTGGCTTTAAGTTGCTTGGAGAAAAAATAAAAATGAAATAAATTACTTTATTGCATTCCATTTAAAAGTCAATTTATTTGAGGAAGAGGAAAGAAACATGTGGCAATTTTTAATCTCTAAAACAACAACAAAGCAGCACCTACACACGCACACACAAAAACCCAGCACTTTTGAGAATGGGGAAAGAAATGACCCTCATTTTCCTTCTCTTTGCTCTCCAAATCCTGAGTTGGTTCTCCCATTTAGTTTTCTTCGTAGGAAAATGTAGGGAGTCTGAGAGGTGAGATTTTAATGCAGCACAGAATCTGTGGAGCCGCTGAGGTCTCTCAGTCGGCAGCTTGTTACTGCGGAGGGGAGGAATATGGGTTATCCAACGGTCAGTATGGTAATCCGGGCACAATAAGGCCTCGCACACAATGGACACATATTTTTCTTCAGTGGTGTCAGAAGGGAAGCGCTTTGTACTGAAACATGTTTCCGAAAGAGAAACCAGATCGAGATTTAGAAAGGAGATGGGGAGGGGGGAGTGGCATTCAGAGAGTGTTTGCATGTTGGCAAAAGGTGGTCAGAAAAAATAAAAATTAAAACTAGGGCAGAGAGAAGTAGAGGGCAGAGCGGAGGTGGAAATCCTTGGACTGGCAAGGCAGGAGGCAGGAGGGTGAAGCACAAAAGAAGAGAGGACCAGACACCAGGATTCATCCCAGGCAAGAGCCACTTTAGTGCCCCCCACCACTACCTAAGCCAAGTCCCCTAAAGGATTTTATTTCTGTGCTTGTGATAATATCCAGGTGAAAATGTGTGTGTGTGTGTGTGTGTGTGTGTGTGTATGGTAGAGTATGGCTTGCTATTTTCCCCATGTGAAAAGCGGCTTCCTTGCTATTTAGCTGTAGGAACCCAAAGAGAGTTTTTTGGTAAATGATATAGATGATTGTGGGCATATTAGGGGGGATCTCCCAGATTTCACTTTCTGGATGTGTTGAATTAGTTGTGCAAGCCCTAATGAGGACCTCACATGTTTATGACCGCATAAGGAGGCATTTAATATATTGATAAATATTAATGGTTTATATACTTATATATTTGTTAGTAGTAATAACTAAAGACAGACTTGACATTCGATTGGAGGCATCTGAACTCTTGGTACCTATTTATGCCTGCTGGCCCCGAGGTGGGTTTCCTGCTCCTGAATCCTCCACTCACCTGCAGAAGCTCAGAATCCTGGGCAATGAGGGTTAGGGTGAGCAAAGCTTTGGGAAGATCTTTCTATCCAAACCCAAAATGTAAAGAGACTGAAGAAAAGGGAGTTAAGGCAGGGGCTGTACTGGTAGAAGGTGACTGTGAGGATTGGGGGGAGGAGAGCCAGGCCAAGACCTCACCTGCCCAGGTGGGAAGATTTTTCTAGTCTAGGGTGGGGTGGGGCAGCTTGATCCAGGTGCTGGCCTGGAAGCGAGGCTGGGTGTTGGGGTGCGCATGGAGGGCTTTCACCTTCTTCTTCAACCCTCTCACCCTACCTGGGCACTCTGGAGCTTTGACTCCCTCCACCCCACCCGGCAGTCTGGGGGCTATGATCAGACTTTTTCTTTAGGTCAGCATTCAGGATTGGTTTCTCTTGGCCCTCTTCCAGCAACTTGTAATTAACAACCCCCCCCACTATTGAAAATTATAAAAAATAAAACCCTCACATACGCCAAACCACTGACCACTAAGCATCAGCCTTCCCCTTCTCACAAGTTCCTCTCCCAACCAAACCAGCTAATCCTCACAGGCAGGGGGTCCCACACAGGCAAGGGCAGGGGTTCTCAAACAAGTTTGGAAATTTGGGAATCTCCTGTGAGACTTGGTTGACCTCCAGGGAATTCCTGTACCCCCACCAGCTTGGGGGCAGGAGGGGATGACACTGTTCTCTTGGGAAGAGGGTATCCAGGGACAGCCCTGCCCCCAGCGCCAACTATGGTGAGCAGGGGTGAGGGTAGGGGCCTGAACATTGCAGGAGTGAAGGTGTTGAGGGGCCCAGGCAATTCTTTCACTTCAGCCCTCAGGGCGAACCCTAATTTGGAAGAGAAAACCCTCTCCCCATCCCAAAGGTGGTGAGAGACAGGTTGAAAATCTCCCGCCTTCAGTCTCCCTCTCACAAGGGCTTTATTTTTTCTCCCTTTCCCCTCCTCATTCCCTTAATTGCAGATGTTCTAATTAAACCCTCAAATAGTTGTTATGCCGTTTTTAAAAGGTACTTATTCAAGTGTCAACCAGGCTGGGCTGGGAGGAGGCAGCGTAGGGCGGCGAATTAAAGGTAGATTGACTAATCACGGCGGCGATCATAATAATAAAATCAGAGGGAAAAAAATCACATTACGACTTTTCGTGGAAAGGAGGGAGCAGGCAGCCAGCGGCCGCCAGCCCTGCGCGCCGCCGACACAAAGAGTGCGGGCGATTCCGCGAGACTGATTTATGACGTTTTACAGCCCTATAAAAGCTGTAGCGACGAGGCAAGCGCTCCTACCACCGCTGGCAGATTTAGTCTAATAAATAAAACATAAACAGTTAACTTTATGTGTCACTTTTATTGTTATCAAGTAAAATATAGCCGAGCCCCGGCAAGCTATGATTTTAAACTATAATTGTTATCAAGTACAACAAGGGGACCCGGCTCCCTCCCTGGGCTCTCCCTTCTGCCACCCCCCAACCCTGAGTTATGGAATCAGTTCACTGGAATTGGTGGCCTGATGTGGCCACCCCTAGCTGAGGAGAGGTGGGAAAGGATCCCTTCCCTGCCCCTCCCTATGCCGTGACCCTGCCACCCCACCATCAGGGCGTTCTGTGGGTGGGTGGCAGAGAGGTGGGGGAGGGGACCAGAGTGGGCTGAAGACCCTCAAAGCCCACTCAGCCTGCCTAGTTTGGTGAGCTCACCCCTCAGTTTTTGGAAGGCAGCCTGGAGCTGGCCCTGGGGAATGTGTGTTTACATGTAAACACATGTGTTACATGGATACAATCCTGACTGCAAGCAGGCTGCCCCCAGACAGGCCTCCCTCCTAGCCAGGTCTGCCCTCTGTGGGGATGGGGAAAGGAGGAGTCCCAGGGCTTTGGCTGGGCACCATCACAGGGCACTGACTCCTGGCAGAGCGCTCTCCTCCTTGCCCCCAGCTCCTCGAAGCGGCCTTGGAGGTAGTTGTCAGAAAGCAGCAGGCCAGATGGCTTGGAGACTGGAGACAGCAGCCAGTGCAAGAGCCTCTGCTCTGGGCTGGGGCAGGGAGGGCCAGTGGGTACCAGGGGAGGGAAGATTTCTGAACTCTGCTTTTGCCAACAACTTCCTGTCTCTCTTCAGCGGGGGGCTCAACCCCCAGACCTCCAGAAATGACGTCAGAATCATTTGCATCCCGCTGCCTCCACCTGCCCTGTCCAGCTGGGACCCTGCCTAGCCTGCCCCATGGCCAGAGGGTTGGGTGAGTGTGTCTGGGGATGGGGCTGGACTCTGGCATCTTGGATGGGGGGGCACCCCGGGCTCTCCAGCCTCCTAGGCTCAGCCTGGGCCCCTCCCCATTCAACCTCCACTCCAGTCCTCATTCAACTTCCTCTTCCTGCGAAAGAGGGGAGCTGCCCGGGTGACCTACACAGATTGAGACAGGATCGCCACGAATGGAGACCTCTGGAAAATCTCAGGAGCCGAGGCCCATGGGTCTCCCTGGACGCCCAAAGGGAGACACTGGGAGAGGGACTGAATCGCAACCTTCCCACAGCCCCCCCAAAGCCCAAGCTTTGGAGGGAAGCTGGGAGCTTCCCATCTCCTTTTGCAGGGGAGGGTTGTCAGTTGGCGGGGCGTACACCCAGGGCACCCCAGCCCCTACCAGCTAACCCCACATCAACACCACCACCCCCCAGCACCACCACCACCACCACACACACAAAAAAATTGGATACATTTTGAATAAAGCGATTCGGTTCCTTATCCGGGGACTGGGTTGCTCCGTGTGATTGGCCGGCGGAGTCACATGGTGAAAGTAACTTTACAGGGTCGCTAGCTAGTAGGAGGGCTTTATGGAGCAGAAAAACGACAAAGCGAGAAAAATTATTTTCCACTCCAGAAATTAATGATCATGAGCTCGTATTTGATGGACTCTAACTACATCGATCCGAAATTTCCTCCATGCGAAGAATATTCGCAAAATAGCTACATCCCTGAACACAGTCCGGAATATTACGGCCGGACCAGGGAATCGGGATTCCAGCATCACCACCAGGAGCTGTACCCACCACCGCCTCCGCGCCCTAGCTACCCCGAGCGCCAGTATAGCTGCACCAGTCTCCAGGGGCCGGGCAATTCGCGAGGCCACGGGCCGGCCCAGGCGGGCCACCACCACCCAGAGAAATCACAGCCGCTCTGCGAGCCGGCGCCTCTTTCAGGCGCCTCCGCCTCCCCGTCCCCAGCCCCGCCAGCCTGCAGCCAGCCAGCCCCTGACCATCCCTCCAGCGCCGCCAGCAAGCAACCCATAGTCTACCCATGGATGAAAAAAATCCACGTTAGCACGGGTAGGCAACTTTGCTTTTTGCTCTCCCCCTCCCTCCCCTCTTCCCCAGCGCTCCCCACCCTCCCTGGCCCCCTCTGGCCCCCGTCCTCCTTTCTCTCCTTCCCCCTCTCTCTCCAGGAGCGACTCTGGGTTAGCACAATTGAACTGGATTTACGAGCGAGAATGGGTAATTACATCCCCCATAAATTTTATGGCTTAGCTACTCTGGGCAGTCCGAGCCATGTGCTACGATCTGTTATGTATGTGTGAAAACTATGCTCGCTTTCTAAGGGCGCATAAATAATTCAGTGTCGTTACAATGAGGATTCCCCTCTTATTACACTACAAAGTCTCCAGCTTCCTTCAACTTCTTTATAACCCATTTAGCTTGATGACTTTATTTCCACCACCCCCTCCTCCTGTTCCACAGAGCTGAGGATGGGGTGAGGGTGGGGGGCGGGGAACCTGCTGCCTCTGAACCCCACTATTTGCTTTTCCCCTCCCGGTCCCCCAGTGAACCCCAATTATAACGGAGGGGAACCCAAGCGCTCGAGGACAGCCTACACCCGACAGCAAGTCCTGGAATTAGAGAAAGAGTTTCATTACAATCGCTACCTGACCCGAAGGAGAAGGATCGAGATCGCCCACTCGCTGTGCCTCTCTGAGAGGCAGATCAAAATCTGGTTCCAAAACCGTCGCATGAAATGGAAGAAGGACCACCGACTCCCCAACACCAAAGTCAGGTCAGCGCCCCCGGCCGGCGCTGCGCCCAGCACCCTCTCGGCAGCCACCCCGGGCACTTCTGAAGACCACTCCCAGAGCGCCACGCCGCCGGAGCAGCAACGGGCAGAGGACATTACCAGGTTATAAAACATAACTCACACCCTGCCCCCACCCCATGCCCCGTCCTCTCCTCACACACAAATTGACTCTTATTTATAGAATTTAATATATATATATATTTTGGTTCTTTTCTCTCTTCCTCCCACCTTATCCCTTGTCAATTCTAAACAGACAAAACAGATAAACAAACAAGCCCCCTGCCCTTGTCTCCCTTCCACTGTTAAGGACCCTTTTAAGCATGTGATATTGTCTTAGCATGGTACCTGCTGGGTTTTTTTTAAAGGCCATTTTGGGGGGTTATTTATTTTTTAAGGAAAAAAGCTGCAAAAATTATATATTGCAAGGTGCGATGGTCTGGTTTGGGTGAATTTCAGGGGAAATGAGGAAAAAAAAGGAAAGAGATTTTTAAGCTAATTCTCCTCCTTCTCCTCCTCCTCCTTTCCCCCCTCTTTCCTTAGGCCGTTTGCATTGAAAATGCACCCGGGGAGGTTAGTGAGGGGGAAGTCATTTTAAGGAGAACAAAGCTATGAAGTTCTTTTGTATTATTGTTGGGGGGGGTGGCTGGGAGGAGAAGGGAGAAGACAGCAGACAAAGCTAAATGCATCTGGAGAGCCTCTCAGAGCTGTTAGTTTGAAGAGCCAAAAGAAAATAAAAATGAACTTTGAGTTCAGAGAGGCAGTCTATAGGTAGAATCCCCACCCCCCCACCCCCATCATGGTTATTGTGTCTTTGGACTGAATTTACTTGATTATTGTAAAACTTGCAATAAAGAATTTTAGTGTCGATGTGAAATGCCCCGTGATCAATAATAAACCAGTGGATGTGAATTAGTTTTACGTCAATGTCTGATGGTTTCTTTTCATCTCCCTCTTCCTTCTGGCCTAGTAACATCCCACCTTCGCTATAGTTGCTTAAGTTTACTCTAAGCAAACACACCAATCTTAACTCTCGACTCCAGTTTTCCAGTGTCCTGAGAAGAACCAGCAAAGCATCTTTAGGAGAAGGGATGTAGAAGATGAGGGCTGATTCCTGATGTCTCTTCCCTCTGAGTGTGCAGAGAGGCCAGACTTTCTTGGGGGGATCCTATGGTAGAACTGGGAAGTGGGGGAGGTGTCTCGCTTTGCTAGAGTTAGGCATGATGCTTTTTAAAATCTAGTTCTCTCTCCCCTCTTCTCCCTTCTCTCTGCTGAGTGGGCCTGCCTAATTTGCAGACCAGAAGGCAAATTTAGGGAGTGGGAAGGAAAGAGTTTTACCTTTTAGGGCTTTTTTTGGGATGAGAAATTAAGGAAGGTGTCCCCTCAAATGCCTGTTCTCCTCAAAAGATAAAATATTTTGAACTGGTGACTCTGAAGCAGCAAAGTGACCTGTCAGGATGGCTTCTCTGTTTGTTTAGACTTAGAAAGAAGGGTAAAGTAGAGGCCAGAGGCCTGAGAGGCCCCTCACTTGGGTAGGCCAAAAGCCTAAAGCCTGAACATAATGAAGAACTTTTATTCTTTTCTCCTAACTTTTATCATGGCCCTTACAGGTGAGAAGAGACACAGGGAGAGGCAGAGACCACCCTCTTGGTATAACCTTGGAGCACCCAGCGGGGCTGGGGCACAGCCTAAACAAGCTGCTCTGGCTATAAAAATATATATACTTTTAATTATTATTTTTGGGCTTAAATAAAAAAATAAGAAAACCTGGCCTCGGTTACCTGAAAGATTAATTTAAACCAAAGGCTCTCAAATACTTTTGGTATTTAAGACCAGGCCCTAAGTAAGGCCTGCTAGAATTTTTGCCTGTTCCTTGGGAGAAAGTAGGGGGAACGGCAGTTGGTCAGTTTCTCATGCAATATACCCAAATTTCAGCATGGAAGGTTGTCGGAAGTAGAAGAGAAGGAATAGAGAGCTGGGATGTATAAGGAAGCCAGGGATACCCCCATCTTCTCTCCCCCAAATGTCTGTTGAAAGACAACAACAACAGAACCACGTTGTGGACATCTGTTTGCTGTGGTATATTGTGAATTTATTTCCGTTGGAATCACTGGCTGGCTGGTACTTAGAGGGGCGTGTGTGTGTGTGGGGGGGGGGAGAATCCTTTGATCCTTCAGGTCTACTTTCTCCTTCCTCAATGGTGCCCAGGAGACAGCAAAACAGGCTGCCCACAGTGTGAGGAGGCAGGGCCCACAATCACAGAGCCACTTTACGTAATCTAGTGAAAAGGCCCACTCTGACTGTAGTGCCTATCATCTGAGACAACTGACTCTGGAGCAGGAAAGGGGGGGGGTTTAGTTGTGCTTAGGAAAAGGCGGGGAAGGTCTGAGGGGGTGAACCAGGGTTTCTTTTCCAGCCTGTGAGGAAGCTGCAATGGAAGGGAAGGAGGATCAGCCCTCTCCTAACTTTTTACTTTTAGTTTTAGGGGGATTTAGCCCCACTGCTCCCCAAAGTAGAAAACATGAAAGCAAGTAAGGGGAAAATCACTGTATTTTAAGCTTCTGCCTGAACTTGCTGAAGGCTTTAGCTCAGGGAAAGCAGCATAAAGGAGTTGGGACGGGTCTTTTATTTCCCCTTCTTTAGGGGATTCTGTCTCTCCTACCTCTTCACACACACACACACACACACGCACACACACTCACTCACACACATTCTCTGTGTGTCTCTTTCTGTCCTTCTTGGTCAGAAAAGGGGAGATATCAGATATCCAGAGTTCTTGACAAATAAAACAATACTACACACTCATATTTGAGTTTTGGAAGATTTGAGCCCCTGAGCTTCCCTCCAACAGACTCCATTCTCCTTCTTCCCCTCAAGCTCCCTTGCCTCGGACCTTGGACCTGGCGGCTCAGATGGGATCAGGCAGTGGGGGAGGAGTGGGGTGTGGGAGCCCACCTAGGATAGGCCCTGAGTTCCTGCAATCTTGCCTGTGCTGCTTCTGCCCCACCCGAGGCTACTCCAGCCTCGCCGGGACGCTGAGGGCCAGGCTTTTTTGAAGTTGGGTTGAGCAGTGGGGAAAGGCTGGTGTGTGGTGGGGGAAGGCGGGGAGGATGCAGCCCAGGTTCACGGGGAGGACACAGCATTTTCTCTCCCATCGCCTTTATATTCGGCAGCGCCTCTGACCTCTCCCCCACCCCCAGCTCGGACCCTCCCGAGCCAGCCCTTGCTCAGCCCCTGGGCTCCAGATAGGACACCACTGCTTTTGTGGGGCTGGGATTCCTCGCCCAGAGTAATGGGAGAGGCGAGGTGCATGAATGCCTGCTGGGCATTGTATCTCCCTCTCGCCAATGGCTAAGTAAAAAGAAGACGGGGTGGAAACGCAGCGCCAATCTTCCAGGGTTTTTCTCTTCAAGCACCGGGAGATCCCCACAGTCAAAAATCCCCTTGACGTGTAAGTAGTACTCCATTTGCTCTGGGGGTGAGGAGCCAGCAGTTTCACCTCTGTTTGCCATTCAATTTTTGTCTCGCCTCCCCATCTTGGGGAGGGAAGCTGGGCAGCTCATCATGAGTGGAGGGGTTTTACGTGAGAGAGCCTAGACTTTAGTTAAGGGCGAGGGAGGACTGGGGAACTTTGATCCGCTGAGGGCCTCTTGCTGCTGCTTTTATGAAGTTTCTTACAAAGTTTTCTCTGCAATTGGAGCATCAGGTTTTTTTCGTGTGTGGACTTGTGGATTGAAATCCAGAGCCCTCTTCCTGCTGGTCGTTGCGTGTAGATGTATGTGTTTGGGAAAGTGGTAAGGAAGATAGAACAAGAAAGGGGTTCCCGGAGCTTGGGGTTAGGGTGCCTTTGCTAGGCCTGTTTGTCTGCTTTTCTGTGATTAGGGGAGACTGATTCCTAAGGGAGCTGTGAAATCCAGGGTGCTGTGATTGGAAGAACATTGTGCTAGGACAATCCCACCATCTTTCCCTGTCTTTTGCCCACTCCTGGCAAGTAGGGCACTGCCCTTACAGACACTGCTGGTGGTTTTCATCAGCCTTATCTGGCATCCCATCTTGGAAAGCTAATTCTAATTTAAAATAATCCCCTTCCAGAGACCCTCCCGGGCTTGATAAAAGAGATGGAGGATCCCCCAACTCCAACAGCCACCAGAGCAGAGGGAATATTTATTACCTCTCAGGAGATCATTACCCAAGAATACAATTTTATGAACTTCCTAATCTGTTAGCTTGATTTATCTGGATGGGCAGGGGACCAAAATAAACATTTGGGGGATCTGGGTGGGGAGGGGTCTTTGTCTCGGACCAGTCTTTCTGATAGAACTGACCACCTCCTTTGGCCTTCTTGCTCTGCACACCTATCGCTAGCCCCATTTAACGTTTTCTTCTGCAGCATGTGGCTGCTTTGGGGTATCTGAGTTTTAGCTGCCCCTTGAGAGTTAAAAATGGCAATGTACACTGTTTGAAGCTGGGGCCTGAAGGGATCCTTTGGACACCTGAAAATCTGTGCAGCTCCTGGGCCTTACATCCCTTTTGGAACTGAGGAACACAGCAGACCTAAAATCAGTCCCAAGTTGTGCTCACTGCCTTCCACCCCCAGCCCCTTCTGGGGTCTGACTCTTCCTCCACTCCTCGGGATCTGTCCTCTCTCTGGTGTTAGCTCTGTAGCTTCTTTGAACACTGGGTGGACCCACTTCATGCAATCAGGGGTAAGGCCTGTGCAGCTCCATCTTCGTGCTTTCCAGCTCCCCCACTCGCTGATAAATCACTGGAGGAAGACCCGGATGGGGAGAGGGTCTCAGGCTTTTGACGGTGAATAGGGTTGTAGAGTGTAATTCCTGGGAAGAGGCAATTTTAAATTTCCAGTCCCCATCAGTAATTGCCAGATTCCCGGTTTGTGTGATCCTCTGGGTCTGTTCTGCCAGCCATTATGGAGTAAGGGTCAAGGCAAAAGAAACATCGGCTCTCCTCATCCTCTCTGACCCTGTCTTCCCAACATCAGCGATGGAGAAGCAGAAGTATTTTTGAACTTTCATGTGGAGAAACACTAAAACCTTTAAAGTAAGGCGTAGGAGACACTGCCGAGGAGCCAATCCTAGGTTCCCGCTCCTGCCTCTGGCTTCCCGGAAGCAGGGTGGGAGCGAATGGGCACACAGTGTCGCTGCCTTCTTTTGGGGGTCCCAGCTCCCCTTCTCAGATTGCGGGGAGGAAGGTGAGGTGAAGCCAGTCCTGGCAAAGACAAGATCGGAGATCTGAGGTGAGCCCGCCAGCGGCCCGGCTGGTCCTGCAGGCTCCGCCGTCCGCTCCGGGCAGGGGCGCGGCGTCCCCTTCAACTGGGTCACGACCCTGGGCTCCGACCGAGGACAATAGGGCGCGGGGGTGGGGGGGTAGGACCGCGGGGTGCGTGGCCCGCCGAGCGGGTTCATGGGGCGGTGAACTCCGCTGCACCTCCGGAGCCTCGCTCTTTGGAGCTCGAACTCCCTTTCCTTTCCCCTAGTCCATCTTTCTCTCTCTCTCTCTTTTTTTTTTTTTCATGGAAACTGAGGGGATTCTTAATTGCTCCTCCACCGACCAATACCCCTCCGTTGCAAAACATCAAATAAGGGAAATATCATTTTCTTTGGAAATGAAAGGAGAGTGGTCTCCAAGTCAGAAGACTTTTGTGGGGAAGGAGAGGGAGGAGCGATCTAGTTTTTAGTAGAAGCTTCTCCAGACTGGGACTCCGCCACTCTGGAGGCTCGCAGACCATCAAGCCAACAGTTTCCTCTGTCAGAGCAATTCACGCCAAGACCGCGTCCCTCCCCAGCACCACCCCCAATCACAGGAAGAATTGCCTCTCTGTGCCCAGGCTTTTGAGTCTGGATGCTGGGTTAGGATGGGGCGCTTACATATAGAAGGGGAAACACATTCTCTAATCTGAGGGCAGGGACAGGGATAGACTATCCTCTGGGGGGTTGGGAGTGAGTCACTTGGGAAATGTCCCCCAACCAGTTTGGTCTTGTTCGAGCGAGCTCTCCCCATGCTGGTGATGATCACCTGGCTCTTTTGTGTGACTCTGTCCCTTGGGCTATAGCAGGGTGTTTGTAACTTTGTACATGTGGTCTTTCCACTCAGAACAGACTTTGGAAAACAGGGTTACAACACAGGGATTGGCTTCTATCTGGAGGCGAAAAGAGGCAGTTTGTGACAAGGAGAAAATGGGAGAGGTATGGAATATTCCCGATGTGTGGTTGCTTCAGCCTTTAGCAGGCTTCTCCAGACCCCCCACCTCTCCCTAGCCCTGACTAATGGGCCTCAAATGGGAACATGGAGAGATGTGGGCTCCCAGCTGGATTTTTTTTTTTCATGGACTCAGTCTTTCCCATGATTTCTAACTATTTGGAGTGTGGCCGTCTCAGCTCCTTCTGTCTTTCAACAGTAGTTTTAAGGTCTGTGCCTAGCATTTTTGCTGCTTTCTGTGCTCCATATTTCCTTACATTCTTCCTTTTTGACTCCTCTCATCTTGCAACAATCCTCTGAGACAACCCCTAGCCTAGTGCTCCCCCTCAAACTCCCTCCCAACTGACAGAGCAAAGAGGGACCAAAAGGTTTGTATCTGTTGGGGGTGGGGATATCTGGGAGGAAGAGCTAAGTTCAAAGGTTCCTGGTTGAGCCTCCAGTCCAGGCCACCTCAAAGGGCCCATCTGACTACTCCAGAGTGGCCCCTGGGCCAGCAGCAAATAGAACAAGGTTTTATAGCCCAGGGCAGATGTTGGCTTAGCCATCTCACCCGGATTCCCCTTCATCTCTTCTCCACCAAAGAGGCTTCAATCCCCACCATACCTTTGTTCTCTTTCCTTTCCCCTCCTCCCCCTCCTTTCCCTCCGTTTGATCCTGCCTTTCCCCCTCAAATTATTTCTTTAGATCTGGAAGCATCTGTTCCTGCCTCCCCTCCCCCCACACCCTTCTTCCCTCCTTTACTCCCCTTCCTCCACCTCAAGTAGTCAAAGAAGCCCCCAAATGGAGGGTCTCTGGCTTCTAGTCTGTTCTGGTACCCCAGGTCCAGAGACCTTTGAAGACAAACCTTGAGACCTTGTCCCAACCCCCGTCACTTTCATTTCATTCTTCTAGCCAGAGAGTGTCCTTAAATTGCACAACTGGAGTTTTGGCCTCCATGGACCAGTCTTTTCTCTTACTAAGACAGTTATCTATTAAATTCAGGTAAAGCAAGGAATCCAAGGTTGAAGGCTTTGGTGGTGAATTATTTAGATTACCCACCTCCTGATTCTCTGCTAGATTCTTTTGGGCTCCAGGTTTTGGATATATCTTCTTATTCTGATCCTAGAAGACAGATGGTTTTGTCTGCCCTCTCTATCAGGTCATTCTTTATCACCTTCTTCTGCCCCATCCATTGGCTGTGAAGTCACCTTTTGAGTGGTTAGACTGCCTCCCAATTCCAGAATTCTGGGATCTAACCGAGTGTGTAAAGCAGTGTCTACTTTGCACATTGGAGAGTCTCTTTAATCATCTTACAAATAATAAAAAAGAAACTTCCTCCTTCCTTTACTCATATCCAGGGCCATGTAGTCTCCAAAGCTTGAAGGAGAGGGTGGTAAACCCAAACAAGATAGACAACAGCCTGTCTTTTCCTCACTTAGTCAACCCAGTGTTGTCTGAGGTCAGATAATTCAGGTCTAAAACTCTCAAACTCTGGGAGATCTGTCTCCAGTGAGAACCCACCTGATATCCCAGAGCACCAGACTACAAGAAACCCCAGGTCCTCACCAGAGAGCCTACAGCTGAAAACTAATAGGGAAGAGTAACCCCTCATCCATCCCCTCTCTCCAGCTCTATGCTGAGATTCAGTACTACCTGGGATCCTGCCCCCTTTTCTGTCCTTTAATAGTGGGGGTTGGTCAGGAGCCACAGGTTCATGCTCCCCTGCGACTCAGTTTCCATGGCAATAAGAGGTAACTGAACATTGGCCTCCCCCTCCCTTACCCACCCTAGGCTTGTTGGACAGAGTTAGACCAGACAGAATGCTCCCTGGGGAAATCTGATCTAAGAAAGATACAAGATATAAGTGTTTGTATTTTGTTATGGCATCTTTACTAATTAGTCTGAAAGAAAGAGAGAAAACAGGGGAGAGAGTCCCTCTCTCTTGTCTACAATTTAATACAGTCCTTTCTTCCTTCACATATTTATCTAGAAGCATACTCTCAAAATACATGTGACACATACATACAAGGAGCTCATTCATTTCTTCTGTTCATATATGCATGGGTAGGTGACTTTGCTGAAGGCAGTGTGTGTGTGTGTGTGTGTGTGTGTGTGTGTGTGTGTGTGTGTGTGTGTGGTGAGTGACAGAGAATAATATCCTGGCTTGAGAGGCTACGAAGTAGGTTCTTTGAATTATCACAGTATCATAAGTGGCAGAAGTTTTTGTTGTCCCTTTTTCCCACTGCACTGCTCTAAAAGGTCTGCCCCTTTGCTAAAGACCATGTAACCTAAGGACTCACCCTTCATCATGCAACTTAGCTCCAAAGGCCTGGGGTAGCTCGGAGGTGGAGTCAGAAGCCTGTGGAAGATCAGATTCCGCACTTAATACTCTCATTTCTATGTCAAAGTTAAATGAAGACCACAAACATTTCTCTAATCCTCCAGTCCATACTATTATACCCATGAGCAGGACCTAGGAAAAAAATACCACCACAGAAACAGCAGCAACTGCAGAGTAAGGTTGTCAGGGTACCGGAGAATTAAATGGGCTAATGTGTAAAAAGCACTTAGATTAGTGCTCAGCATACAATATGTTTTCAGTAAGTGCTATCTATTGTTATTATTAACAATGGGAGGCATTTTCTTAAGGGGCGTCTACAAACCAGGCACTGTGCTAAATTCATTAACTCTTCCAAGTCTTGTAATAACACTGTAAGGAAGTTGTTGCTACTCATTTTAAACAAGGAAAGCTCTCTGGGACCTAAGAGGCCAATGAGCACGTCACTGGCAGAGCCAGGACCCCAGACTGGGTGTTCCAAAGGGTTGCAGCTCCTTGCTCGAGATGGACACAGGCACTGGCCGTTAGCATGGGACTGAGTTTGGCAGGGAGCGCTGGTGAGGCCGTGGGGCAGCATCGGTGGAAGGCAAGCGGGAGCCAGAGTAACCTGGGTTTTGCTGCTTGGCAGGGCTTTGTCCCTATTGCCAACAGGCTTGAAGCCAGTGGTACTCACACCTCTTGGTCTCATGACCCCTTTACACTCTTAAAAACCTTCTTTATATAGGTTGTATCTATCAGTACTCACCTTATTTTTTTTAAAAAAAGATTTCTTTCTTTTTTTTTTTAAAGATTTATTTATTTATGCATTCAAGCAGGGGGGTAAGCCAGACATGTGGGGTGGGTGAGCGGATTCACCAGAGACAGAGTGGGGAGCAGAACAGGCAGATTGACTGAAGTACACTCCTGAGGGGAGCAGTGGGCGAGGCAGGAGAGGTAGGAGAGGTAGGAGAGGCAGGAGAGGTCTACTGCACCCATGTGGGAAGCTCTCTGGCCGGGGATCGAACTCATGCTGCAGTGGCTCTGCATAGCTTCGTAGTGCTGTGCCTTAATCCGTTGTGCCACCAGGGAGGCCCCTAAAAAGATTTATTTATTTATGCATACAAGAGCTAGGGTGTAAGCCAGAAGTGCAGGAGGGTGAGAGGATTCACCAGAGACAAAGTGGCGAGCAGAACAAGTGGATTGAAACACACTGCTGAGGGGAGCAGCGGGCGAGACAAGAGAGGTCTGCTGCGCCATGTGGGTCAGTTTCCTGGCCGGGGATGGAACTTGTGCTGTGGCTGCCTATAGGTTCATAGTGCTGAGACTTAACCCCTTGTGCCACCAGCAATGCCCAAGTACTCACCTTATTAGAAGTTAAAACTGAAACCTTTTAAAATAATAAGAAATAAGAATAAATTAAAGTAATTTAAAAAATAATAACAATAATTAATAATTGCTATATTGCTAATAATAGTTACATAACTAATAATAACTAACTTTTTGAGAAAAATAACTATTTTCCACAACAACTTAGTGAGAGGAATGCCATTATTTTACATTTAGAAAAAGCTTTTTAATGTCTAATTTAATAGAAGACATTGGATTTTCCTATTTGCTTCTGCAATGATTGTGCTAGTCTATTTTGGTTGAGTAAATGGAGTATATACCTTCTTGCAGATATGTATTTGAGAAACAGAGGACCTTGCTGAGCTTCTGAAAGAGTCTCTAGATGTCCCAATCCTTGGACTAGACTTTCAAAAACCTCTGATTTAACCAACTGAGATAACCAAAGAAGCCACTCCATAATAATTATAATAGACACATTCTTAGCTCTTAATGCCTCTTACTCCAAAACCCACCATCATTTCACTATTCCATGCTGTATTTGAATTGTGTCATCTTAGGCAAGTTACTCCATTTTTCTCTCATAAATAAATTAAATAGTTGATAGATATGCTTTGTACGTCATAGGTGTATATTCGTTAATTTTAGTATTAATATATAGAATAAAATATAGATTTACTGATAAAATAACTTGCATATATTTAGCATTGTTTGAGATATGCACCTTAGCTATTAATATCAATCTTGTGGTTCAAAAGGGGAAACTGAGACAAAGACGAGGTGGTGTGACTTGTTGAAGATGACCTGCTCTCTGAGGAGTCGGCTGTAGACCAGAACCCCTGTTCTCTAAGTCCAGGCCTGAACTCACCTGCTCAGAATCCCTTCCTCCAGAAACACGATCGCTTCCCACGCACATGGAAAGTGGATGCAAGTCCTCCAACAAATGGTTTAGGGGATATGTGTGATGCTTTTATTATCGAGCATATCTATGTGTCAGGAGTAAACACTCGTACTTGCGTGCAAAGGCACAGTTTTGTTGAGAGACTCGGGTGTCAGTGCTTTTCATTCCTCACCAAAATGTCCATCTGTCTGTGGTCCAGAGCTTGATCTGCCCATTGTCAGGGACACGTCTTCCTTCCAGGTATCGCCTTGGTACCGTCTCACTAAGGGCACGCCCCCAGCTAACAATTGGGTCCTCTTCTTCTTTCACTATATATCATGGCTAGCATACTTTTTCAAAGTATGTGATCTACAAGTGTGCAAGCAAAGAAAGCACAGTTGTGTGTATCTCTGCAGATGCAAATGTGGAACCCTTGGGCGTCCATATACTTGTCTAGGTAAGCCCCATGAAAATGTATGAGCAACTGGAGTCTCAGTTCTTTCATTAATCTGATAGGTATTTATTCACAAATTCTATATATTATAGCTGTATGAGGCTCATGTTTATGCAGGATTCAATGAGAAAAACTCTCGGTGGGAAATTAGGCTGCCTGAATTCTTCTAGTCAGAGCTTTCTGCCCCCAGCAGCCGTGAGCAAACCACTTACCCAGTGAGAGCCTCCGCTTCCTCGTCCACATAGTGGGGGGAAATAATTATAACCTCAGCTACATCTGCAGATGAGGAGTGTAGTGGGGGAACAGGAGGAGATGCCTGAGTCAAAGTGACTCTTTTCTACTATGAAAATACTGAGGATAATGTAATCAAACACTCGTGTACTCTTTACTTCCCGTTAACAATGAGCAACCCAAAGACATCGTGTTTCTTCTAGATTGAACCCAATACAACCTCATATAATTTCAAGCAAATCCCAAACAACATATTTCTTCTGTGAACAATTCAGTGAATATCTTTAAAGGATGAAGGCATTTTTTTTAACAACATAACCACAATATGATTACTATACCTACCTTAAGAAATTTTAGCAAATTTTTTTTCAGCTTCTAAAGAGTGATAAAGGTCTAGATAATGTAGAGTAGCTGACTCCCCTGTGCCTCGTGCTCAGGGTTGATGAAAGTTAATAAGGGAAAATAAGAATGGGGAATAAAGGATGAAGTTTCCTTTTTTATTTCCATCTTAAAATCCCAGTTCACCTCTAGAAACTCCCTTTTACTCATTAGGTCCGTTAAAATGAACTGAGAAGGAATCATGGAGGTCTAGGTGTGGTGGAAACAGTCAGAGAGGGCCCCTGGAAGACACTGCAGACCCTATCTTGAAAGAAAATAATTGCTGAGCCAGAGGAGATCTGAAGAGAGGGCCTGCCCAACCATTCCCCAGCATCAGATTTCATCCTTGGCGTTTGAGAGCTGGCTGAAGTCTCATTGGAGTGACAGATCTCCAAAGACATGCAGAGACATGTCGTAGCATCCTCATACAGAACCCTAAAAGGAGGTGTGGGTAGAGGCACAGGCAAATCCACCTGCTCATACACATACCACGTACAAATGCATGCAAACACTCAGACACAGAAGCAAATGTGGAAGTACATATCAGCAAACTCAGGCATGTGGGAAAACACAGAGACATGAATCCAGTCAGCTCTGTGTGAAGGCACAGAGACACAAATGTACAAGTCTGGAAATAAAAATATAAAAAGTCCCATACAAAAACCCAGGGACATGTAAATACATGTCGGACCATTTTTGCTCACAAGCAGTTAACATAACCAAACCCCAGTCTACCTGACTCTTTCCCTCTTACCTCATCAAATGGGCCAAATATTGACAAAAACTACAATCTGAATCACATTCATGAAAATGTACACCTGAGATAAGACATCCCAAGTGCTTCACACTGCCCCTGCCAGCCCAAATTCTCTATTCTTCAGTTCTCTCTCCCTGAAAGACATGACTAGGGATGTGGCATGGTGTGTGTGTGTATTTGGCCATATGAATTCACACTTCTTTGTCTTAACAAGCCAGCTGGGTGAGAGGAGGAACAACACTAGCTATGTACAAGATCACCTTGGGTTGAAAAGGGGACATCACTTTGCCTGCTCTGTGGCACATGTTTAAGTGGGCTGATTTTTTCACTGAATGTATGGCCCCACAGGGGTGTTTTGGCACCCTATAGACATCACCTAAGAGTGCTTTCTCTAGACCTGAGGGGGTCTGTGTTGGGTGTCTGGCTTTGATTCTGGCCAATGAACAGGCCAATCAATTCAGAATTGAATAGCAGTGATGGAAATGAGCGGGTCAACTGGCTGTCTAGGACTTACATGGTCACAGAGTGACTCTGAGTCAAAAAGAATGCAAAGAATCCAACAATTGTTAAAAAGATTTATCAATTAAGTAGAGAGAAACCAGTGGAGCTATTGGGAGCCACCTTCACCCACGCCAGTTCACTGACTAAAATGTTCTCATTTCAAATGATTTCTTAAGATACAGCAACACCATTGGGGAGTCAGGAGACTCAAGGGTGCCTGCAATGAACGGTGATCTTCACTGGCTCTCAGCATAGGGAAAGCGTTGTATAATTAGAAGGTTAAAGTGGTGAAACAAGGCTGTGTATGTGATTGTCTGAGTACGTGCCTCTGGAACTGTGTTAACTTATAATTAACATCATTGGGGCCTCCCTGAAGGCACAGCAGTTAAGCGCTGTGCTGTGGAGCTGTCAGCAGCGGCGATGCGAGTTCGACACCCAGCCGGGGAGATTCCCACATGGCACGGCAGACCTCTCCTGCCTTGCCCGCTGCTCCCCTCAGCAGTGTAATTCCATCTATCTACCTGTTCTACTCCCCACTCTGTCTCTGGTGAACCCTCTCACCCCCCCCATGCCTCTGACGTGTACCCCAGGTTGTATGCATAAATAAATCTTTAAAAAAATTAACATCATTGGTGAGAAAATAAAAGGTGTATAGTATAAGCAGAGACATGAAAGTAAAAGGCATACAGCATAACCAGGAACATGGAAAGGGTTCACCAAAGACAGAGTAGGGAGGAGAACAGGCAGATCGACTGAAATACACTGTTGAGGAGAGCAGTGGGCGAGACGGGAGAGGTCTGTTGTGCCGTGTGGGTTAACTCCCTGGCCGGGGATGAAACTCAGGCTGTCACAGTGGGCTGTCATGGTGTTAGCACTGAGCCTTAACTCCTAGGCCACCAGGGAGGCCCTCAGAATGTTAGGTATTAAAAAGACCTTAGGGAATCATGTGGAAACTGAGGCTTGGGAAGTTTAAATGACTTGCTCAAGGTCACAAAGCAAATGAATGGCTGAGACATATTTAGATACAGTATTAGTT
Organism: Scalopus aquaticus; assembly: GCA_004024925.1. Classification (NCBI taxonomy): domain Eukaryota; kingdom Metazoa; phylum Chordata; class Mammalia; order Eulipotyphla; family Talpidae; genus Scalopus; species Scalopus aquaticus. Next base: position 48,937 of record PVIJ01009246.1, read on the forward strand.
TGTGAGAGTTGTTATAACAAAGTACCACAGACTGGGTGGCTTTAAAAAACAGAAGTTTACTCATTCACAATTCTGGAGGCCGGAAGTCCAAGATCAAGGTGTCAACAGGGTTGATTTCTTTTGAGGCTTTGTCCTTGATTTACAGATGGTCTCCACATGGTCCTTCTTCTGTGTCAGTCTGTGTCTGATCTCGTCTTATCAGTAGACCAGTCATATTAAATTAGGGCCCATCCCAATGACCTCATGTTACCTTAATTATCTCTTTAAAGGTCCTGTCTAAAAGCAGCCACATTCTGTGGTATTGGGGTAGGCTGTCGCAGTGGGCTGTCTCAGTGGTAGCACTGAGCCTTAACCCATGTGTAAACCAAGGAGAAGTCCTCCCAAAATTCAATATAGGAATTTTGAGAGAACATAGTTCGGACACCCAGGCTCTGGCCCCTTAGCTTCATGCTGTTGTGCCCACATCAGGCTGGTAAGTGATGTGGTGGGTTTTGTTCCTAATTTTATGTTTATTTGCTTGGTTTTTTTAAAGTTTTTTTATTTTTAGAGATGGGAAAGTTATTGTTGAGGGCCAATAGATTTAAAATTCTTTTCCTGAAGCCAATGCCCAGTGGGAAACTGAGTGAGTACATCTAAAGAATCAGGAATTAGACCACCAAACACAGGAAAAGAAAGTGTCTAACCGGAATATTTGGACTGGAAGGAACACTGTGAGGTTAGCTTGACTATCTCGGGGGTGGGGGTGAGAACTTACCTGGTGTATTCAGAGAACACGGATGTCCCAGAAACCTCATGACTGGCAAGTTCTTTCTTAGATATTATCTACATTTCTCATGTTAGGCTCAACCTTTTTTCCTTGCCTCCAGTCTTCAGAATGGGACAATAAGAGAGTTTTCCCTTTGAAGTTGAAGAAGTTTTGATAACATATTAAGGAAAACTTTCTATTCAAAACAGTCTCTCTCTTTTCAATGCGGGTGGGGTGGGGAAGTCAAAGGTAAAAAAGCTCTGTTTACCCCTTTGCTCTGTACCCTGAGAACTTCACCCCCTCTCTAGGCCCTGACCAACTCTACAGAGTAGACAGAGGTCAGTGGACATGTAAAGTCCACAGAAGGGAGAAGGGAGAGACCCTCAAACTTCACAGAAATCACAGAAGAACTGCAGTGGACTATGGAGCATGGCGAGGGTGTGTTGAGGCAAAAGGAGGCACAACCCAGCTTGAGGGCCCACGTTATCACGAAGTTGGGGTCAGGGTTCTCTACCATGAAAGCAGGCTTGGATCCTAGGGTTTGAGGGAACGATTCCAAAAATATCAGCTGAAATGCAGAGAGAGCCAGGTGTGTCCTGGTGTTAGGAAGAGTGCTGGTTTAGGGATCAGAACACCTGGGCTCTGGCCTGTCTGAGCCTCGGTTTCCCTTCCTTCACAATGAAGGGGTTCAATTAGGTTATCACTAAGATCCTTCCAGCTTTGAGGCACTAAGCAAAAACTAGAGGATGCTGGGGGTGGGGGGGGTGCAGGGAAGGAATCCTCTTTGTAGCAAATCAAATGATGAACTATGTGTCTCTGTGAACCAAACCAGGCACAGAAAACTCTCCATCTTCATTCAGGAGTTAGTGGGGGGTGGGGGAGTGGGCAGTTTTAGCTGTGGTGCCTCCTCATTTGACAACTCAACCTTTTCCCTGGGCCCCTGAAGACACACCATGGTGTGGGGGCTCTTTCCTTTAAGGACCCTACCCCTGAGACTAAGACAAGAGGGGTAGGGTGATGGGAAGGATGTCAGCCTGATGCTGGTAGCCAGGTAGCAGCAGAGAAATCAGCTCCACTCTGTTTAGTTTCAAAAATCAGAATAAAGGGTTCCAATTTTATACCTTTCATCTGAAGTTAATGGATAATGAGATGCAGGATCAGCTTTATGCAGTGATGCAGTTTAAAGCCCCTGGGAAGGCTCGCCACCCCCATCCCCCCCCACCCCCCAATTATCCTGCCAGTGAAATGCCTTAAGTTTCACCATTAGAGCACATGGTGTTAAGTGCAGTCCTCTGCAGATCACATCCTTTAAAATACAAAAGCACCTCTGGGATACTTTATCAAACAAGGACAGAACCAGAAAAGTAGCGCTTAGGGGAGATGCTCAGGCAGATGAGGGGCTCTGAAGATTAATCTCTAGATACATCTCAGTTTCACATTGGCTGACCCTTGTGAGTAAGCTGGGCTCTGCCTGGGGAAGTGGTAGCTCAAGGACTCCCCCAGAAACCAGTGCATGAACTATGGATACATGTCTTGGGAAAGTGGTGAAGGTAATCACATGTTGAAAAATCACATGAGTTGCCAGTAAAACTGAATTCAGGGAGATGAAAATTCTGACTGTGTTTATACATTTGGATGGGCCACCGTAGAAGGCAGGATAAAGGGCTTCATGGAGACACCCAGTGAGGAAATCAGGAGTCAGGAGATCAGGGAAAAAAATTCTATTTCATTTCCACAATTATCTGCTGTTTATCCAACCCAAGAAGCATTAAAGTATTGGAAGTATTCCATTAAAGCATGGAAGTATTAAAACCTAGCAGCTGGGGAAATACACAGCCAGGGTCCGTCCCAGCTATGTGATGTGGGCAGTTGACTTAACCTTTCTGAGATTATATTTCCCCATCAAATTCAGTATAAAGCACCTGGCATGTAGCGGTCTGCTTTAAGTGGAAATTCATACAGTTATGAGTATTGAGGGAATTTCAGGACACTGTCCATGAATTTGAAGGAAGTCACAGAATAAAGGCCCACCATGTCCAGAAACAAGCAGCAGCCCACACCCTGATAATTTATGCATCGCTGTCTTCTTACCTGGATGAATTCAATGTCTTTCTAACTAACTTCAGTGTCTTTCTCCATATCTGGTGATAGTAGAAGCAGAAAGAGTTCTGGACCCTCTAAGTAGCCTGGAAACCTCAGGTTTGGGGCAAGAATGATCTTACTCATAGATAGGATGGTGGCTGCCTTCCTGATATGGTTTAAGAAAAATCATGAACCACCCTTGTACAAATTTATATCGTGCCTCCTGCCATGGTCTGAAATTCCATTGTTACATTTATTTCCCTCTGCCTGGATAGGGCTCTGCAAGACCCCTACCAAAAAGCACAGTTTCCTAGGAGAATGTTCATGTTAACAAACTGGTGCCTTGGTTTCCCAAGCTGGCTATTAGCCTGTAGAGACTGGGACTCAGGACAAGTTTGGATAGGACTGAGGATACAAAGAGCCAGAGGTTCACAGCAGAAAGAATGGACAACAGAAAGACATGAGGACTATAGAAAGTGGAAATGGATTATGGAACCCACCAAGCAGTGCCAACTTCCCAGTCCACCTTGATATATTTTATTTAAGCTTTATTTATTTATTTATGCATACAAGAACTGGGGTGCAGGCCAGAGGTTAAGGGGGCAGGGTGGTGGTGAGAGAATTTACCAGAGACGGAGCGAGGAGCAGAACAGGCAGATCCACTGAAATACACTGCTGAGGGGAGCAGTGGGTGAGACAGGAGAGGTCTGCTGTGCCATGTGGGTCAGCTCCCTGGCCGGCAGGGGATCACTCATGCCGCAGTGGCTGGTGATAGCTTGATAGTGCTGTGTCTTTAACCCCTGTGCCACCAGGAAGGCCCGTCCATCTTGATGCTGACTGCCTGGCTCCTGTGCCCTCTGGCTCAGACGTGCTTCTTCCCGGGAGTAATTGTCTCCTTGGACAGAGAGGTGGAGAGCCAACCTCTGTGCCTGAGCAGCAAAACTCAGAATCCCAGTGACAGACGAAGCAGCTCTGCCTCTGACCAAGACTGTCAAGACATCTCTCTGGGCCAGGGCCAAGGGAATAGACAAGTAGGGTGTGCGCTGCACATCACTGGGACCTGTAGGTGGTCCAAGAGTCCACCCAGAATCGTCATTGAGAAACATGTGTCTGGTTTGTGTTTTATTTTTAATCTCTGAGAAGATATGAATCTATATTTAAAGGTAGGAAGAAATGAATATTTTAAAAAGTATAGTGATTGTCATAGCAGTTCAGTCAGGAAAAAAATAGGTTGTGAATATGTATATAAATCTATATCTAGCTATACATGCACACACACACACCTCCCTCCCTCCCTCCCTCCCTTCTCTCCCATCTTCTCTCCCTTCCTTCCCTTTCTTCTTTCTTTTCCATTGCCAAAGGAGGTCACTGAAGCATGTGGGCCTGGCATCTCCAAGGTCGGGCCTGAACAATCTGAAGGCCTCTAGGTGGATGTGACATTTGCAGGACTGGCCACACTTGGCTTAGATGTGTGCCATCACAGAGCCACAGGCTCCTCTCTAACCTCAAAACCCTTCCAGGGGGCTGCTGTCCCAAAAAAAAGTAATCAGAAGTAAGAATTTGGTTCTGCCCACATTATCCTAAACATCATTACTATGTCAGGGAAATAATATTAATGCCTAGAACGCGAGGCCTCTGCTACTCCCCTCCTCAGTGTGTGCTCCTTCAAACAATGGGGAACTCCCCAACAAGGACTGAAGAAACTGGGGCTGGGAGAGGAAGAGTTAGAAGCAGGGAGACTGTATGAAGCAGGTGTAAAACACGGGAAGGGGTGCTGTAAACACACCATCTCTGAGAGGGTGACTTTGTGGTTGGAAGGAGGAAAAGGAGTTGAGGGCGGTAATTAGCTTATTATTGTTTCCCTTGGGTGTTGTGAGAATTCCTTAGGAGACACTTGTGAAAAAAAAAAAAGCAGAGGGAAGACAGTAAATACACATCTAATGATATGCTAAATAAATTATTATTGTTATTATTATGACTATTGGTGTAGCAATTGCAGCTTGCTCTTTGTATCCAAGTTTCCAATAGAGATAGGAATTGGTCCCCTTACAGCCAGGTCTCCGCTGCTGGAGGCCCAGACTCTCCCACCTTCAGGAACGAGTGGAACAAGAGGGCAGTATAGATGGGCTTCCTGAACAGCTGCTCTCCTGGCTTCTGCAGCAGAGCAGGTCAGGTCTGAGCATAAGCAAGTGAGGCTTCTGCCTGGGGCCCTGCTTCAATGAGGGAAGAAGGAACGGGGGTTTGCCAAGGATGGCAGGGTTTATCCCTGCAGAGGGACTTCTGGACTCTCAAGCAAGAGGACTCAGGGAGGGCAAAGCATAGGCCAACAATCAGGGGTGGGTAACAGAAAAAAAGGGGAAATAGACTCCCAATATTTGGGATACTCAATCCAGAGATTCTGAGCTTCCAGGGTCTACATAATCCCAGCAACTTTCAACAAAACTGTGTCAGTGCATTTTTCTGGAGAGGGTGGATTGCTTTAATAGCTAGCTTCTCAAAAGGGTCTGGGACTAAGAAACAGCTAAGAGCCATTCAGACCCAGGTAAAGGAACCCCGTACTCTAAGCTCAGTAATGAATGGCCGGCTTCTCTTCCTTTGACCAAGGACAATCATTATCTGAACCCCAAAGCTTCTGAGGTTTCTAACAACGCTCTCCCCCACCCTCTTCCTGGCTGTAGCCCAAGACACCTTGCCCTGTGTCCGCTCAGGCAAACATATGTAAATACAGGCCCCCCTCAGTTCTTTCAGCAGCATTTCATTAGGGAAAGCACCCACCTTCTCTTGGGATTTTAGGTATTAGAGGGGAGGGAAGGGCTGGAAGAAACCGAGGAAAAGGCTGTTGGTGTTTAATGTGTTTGTGTGTGTGTGTGTGGTGGGGGGACTTTAAAATGAGAACCCACATTTAACCCAACCTGCTCGCTGGACCTCAGTTCCTCACCTGGACACTGGGCAGATGGCCTCTAAGGATCCTCAGGGAGGAAAGACAAATTTAGGTTCAAGTTGTGATGGGAGAAGGGAAAGCTGACGGCCCCCCTCCCCCACCAGGATCCTCACTGGGGCTGCCTACCTACCCCACTTCCTGCAGTGAACACCTGTCCCCAAACTACTAGAAGAAACTATTCTATGGTGACCAGAGGGGGTAGTGGAGAAAATGATGATGATTTTTTAACAAATAACCATTTGAAACAATCTAACTAGGGGCATTAAGGCATCCAAACATTTGTGAGTTATAAAAAGTTTAAATATTTTTGAACATTAGTTCTGATCCTTTCACTGTTACCCCGAGCCAGGCTGTCTGTCCCCTGCTGACTTACTTTTGTTTTATTTGTATATTTCTTAATGGACCAGGCAGAGGTTCCCCTCTGGACTCTTAGACTGGAGGCAGCTCCCTTCCTAGCCCATATTTCACTCTGATTTAGCTTTCATGGACTTGCGGCCCTGGGGAGCCTGGAGACTGGGGCAAGGGACAGAGGCACACCGGGAGTCAGAGCCTGCCTTGCCCCTTCCCCCATTCCTGGCCCAGGTGCCTCACTCCACTCCCACTCCCATGTCAGATACCCATCAGCTCATGCGGGCAGTGCTCTCTCTCTCTCTCCCCTCAGGGCACTAACCACTGCCCCACCAGTCAGGCACAGGGTAGATTCCAGCCTGGATTCCCAGCCTGGCTCCAGCTGGGGTACCCAGGTGCTTACTTGCTGGGCAGTGGCCACAGAGAATGAGACTCCCCCACCAAATACTTCTGGATCGATTGGCAATCAACTGGGCAACTCCTCTGTGTGAGCAGCAGGCAGTCCCTCCCCTGGAAGAGTTCCACTCTACGGGCTGGGGTATGTGGAGGGTGGCGCTTGGCATTTCATGCCAACCTGGGACTCTCTATTCCCTTCCTGGAATCCTAGAGATCCTGAAAGCCTGGCTGGCCACTGAGGCCCAGTGCAGGGAAACTCCTTCACACATTCAGCAAAGATGCCTGAGACTCTGTTTACAAAAGAAAAGGAAGGAAAGAACTGGGGTTGGGGTGGTTTTTGCCCTGGGGTGAGCTGTAGCAGAGGGACAACTGTGTATCCTAGGCCTAGAGGTGCCTAGGGTGCTGCAGAGATTTCTGCAGATGTGAGGGGAGGAAATGAGGTGTAGAGGTTCAGGTCCATGTTCCCTGCATTAAAGTCAAATTGTCCCCATAAAGGCCCAGGGGAGGGCTGTTAGGGAGCTAGAGAGGCCCCTCAGTACTGAGGGGAGCGGGAAGCCCAGTTTGGGGAACAACAGAGGAGTTGCTGGAGCAGAATTAGGGTCCCGAGGCACAGGTCCGGCTGAGAAGAGCGTAAGGAAGGCCTCTGGAAACCCCCATCAGAATAGGCCCAGTCTGCATGGGAAGATTCATCATGGGGCCCAGGAGTTTCAGCTAATAGCAAGCTTTCTTTGGCCACTTATCTAGCTTTCCTGGCCATATTACCACAAAGCAGCAGCAGTGAAAGTGCACTCTCCCTTCTCGTGTCCCTCCTAACTCTTTTCACCTCTGAAACCCACTGTGAGACCCAAAAACTATGGTTCAAGAGAAATGTGTTAGGAATGTGAGATGCAAGAGGTGCTAGCCGGGAGCTGAGCTTCATGCACCAACAGCCAGGCTCCAGGCCTGCTCTCCCTCGGTGGAGGGTATCTTGGGTATCTCGGGGTGTAGGACTGTTCAGTCCTCCCTTCCCAGAAGACTGCTCAGGCCTGTCCTCACTAGCCTCTCATAAGACCATATCTGGCCTTTGGGTGGGTGCAGGCATTTACTCTACCTCCCTGTCTGTCCCTGCCAAGCCCCAATCACCTCAATTTGCCTCCTCTCCTTGAGGTTTCCTATGCTCTGTTCACCCTTTTGTAACTGTGTCCCTCTGCAAATAAAGAACTCCACTAGCGCCTTTCCTAAATGGCCAGATACAGCTTTCCAGTTGGTCCTCTAGAAATAATTCTGTGAACAAGTCTCTCCCCCATCCCCTACATATAAATATGTCTGTACAGAGATAGACGGGCCTAATCCCCAATACACACACATCATGAGATAATTACACCCTTATATAAATACACATATCTCTATAGAGTTATATTCACAAGTGTCTATAACTCTACAGAGAGCTAGCATGTACCTATAGGACTATAATTATTTATGTCTATTTATGTCTATTTTATAACTATGTAGTTATAAATAGATATGCCTATATATAGTGATAATAATATAGAAATATCTCCATAGCCATATATGGCTCTAAGTGAATGCTCTAACTACTCTATATCACAATCAATAAATACATATCTCTTGATATATAATTCCAATGATACGCATTTATCTATATAGCTGTGCAGAGATATCAATCTGTCAGGATATCAAATGTCCATAAAACTGGATGGCTATAAGAGTGTCGTATATTTTCCCATATATAAATCTTCTCCTATAACTATTGTATATGCACAAATACAATGGAAATAATTATATTTTCCTCCAACATAAATCTGTAAATACAACCACAGCACATTTAGGTATGGTTAGAGATAGAGCAATATTTTCTAGACATCAGTCTGTCAATAGAGCCGCCAGTGCTCCAAACAGAGAGAGTTATAGTAGGAGTTATAAATAAACTCTCCAGATGTGAAAGGATCGGTAGAACTGAATGTAAACACAGCTCTAAGCGCTTTCTTCTTCTCGGTAAGATTTTCCTGAAGTGAGCACGGTTGTCTATGTGGGAGCGCAGAGGTGTCTGGGCGCTGATATTTCCGCCCTAAGGAGGGTTGGAGGCTGCTGGACTTTGGGAAGCCTTGTAGGAATGGGTGGGGGGGCAGCCCAGAAGCCTTTTCTTCCAATTTCCCCGCGGCTGAGGGCTCGGGCAAGTAGAGGCCTAAGGGAGAAAAATGAGCAGAGTTTGGCTTCAATCACTTCGTCCCCTCTCAGGCCCCAAATCCTTGCACCGGGAAAGCCCCACCCGGCCACCCGGGCGTCTGAGCCAAGAGGACGGAAGGGATGCGCAGGCCGGGGAGAAAGAGGCTGCCTGCCAGCCAGGCTGGGGCGGCCTGACGGAGCAGGGTGGCCTGGCCGTGGTGAGCCAGCCCCGGGCCCATTGCCCCAGCTGCTTCGCCCGCCCGCCGGCCCGCCCGCCGGCCGCCTGTAACCGGAGACTCACCGGGGTGCGCCCTGAGCTCAGCGCTGGGGTCAGTTTTATTTTATTTTATTGTTATTTTGTCCTATTGGTCATCAGAGTGTCCTCCTCGCCTTGTGATTTTCAAATGCGAGGACGCCCTGGGTTCTCTGGAATCTTTGTGCGTGCCCTGGTCTAAAAGAGGTGACTGGGGTGAAGTGTGTCCCTCCGATCTCTTTTCAGACCAAATGACTGTTGAGAAAGAATCCAAACCTCTGAAAAGGTTTGTGACTTAAATATTTTAAAAGTTCTCACGCTTATTTGTTATGGTCATTTTCTTTTCTTGTCTTTTCTTTTCTCTTCTTTTCTTATCTTTCCTTTTGCTTTTAAAAAGTTGGCTAATTCGTGTCTTTTTATTTCCTCTCTGATCTTTTGGGGGGGGCATTTAATTGTTTTTAAAGGGGGGATTTCGTTAGACCCGAAACCGTGGGGCGGCTTCCTCTCTGAAAAGCGTCGCGTCTCTACACCTCTGACTCCCGCCTCCCCCAAATAAATAAATTAATAAAATGATCAGAAAAGTGTACCTGGAGAGAATGAGAGATGAGACGGGGCGTGTAGGGTCCCGGAACTGGGTCTTCTCTTCCTTTATGGAAATCCGCGCTGCTGCAAGCCCTCGAAGAAAAATTCAGCGAGCCTCAACCCCTCCCTTCTTCTTTTTTAAAGACCCTAGGAAGGGAACTTTCCCTGGGCCTACCGGACTCCTGGCTTGCTAGCCCCCCCAACTCTCAGGGTCATAAATATTTTTCAGCTTCAGCCCCTGCCGGGAGATTCGTTCTTCCAGCACCGCTGCCGGCAGCGGCGGCGGTGGTGGCGGCGGCGACCCGGACTCTAGTCATCGCCTGTCCATCCCTGCCCGTGCCTGACCCAGCACGCTTGGCCTCCTCTTTAAGAACAGGGGCTCGCTCCCAGAGAGTCCCTGAAACCACTAACCATCCCCACATGTGGTGTCCCTCCCCCGGTAGCACAAAGCTAGAGGAAAAGAGGCAAGAAAGATCAGCCTCCTGCTTCTCCCTCTCCTCTGGCCCAAGGACCATGTCTGGGGAGCTCTGGGGAGCGGCCCCCAAACCCACATCCCCAAGGGCATATGAAGAAGCTAACTTCCTTTCTTGTCTCCCCTCGGATGCCTTGATCCTAACGCCTTCCCTGTCCCCTCCTAAAATGCCTCCTCTTGCATTTTATTGTTATTCTGGTAGGGAGGGACTGTTAACTACTGTTTTTATTGTTATTTATTATTTATTGTTATTATGATTGTTGTTAGAGCTTTGTTCACCGGGTTCAAGAGACCGTAGCCTGACCCAGAGGGAGGCCTGCTTCTCACACATGCGCGTGCACACACACCCCTAGCATGGTGCACACACTCACAGGCATGTGCCCACAATAGCAGGCCCCGGCACAGCTACTCACAGGAGGCAGGCTGTCCTCCCAGCCCAGCACACAAATGACACTGCCCACAGCACGCCAATGCTCCGCCAAACACCACCCCCAGGCCGGTGCCACCCGCACACCCCCCCCAACACCCACACAGCTTGGAAGGAAAGGAAAAGAGAAAGAACCCACTTGTAGAGATCCCTTCTCTCCTACAACCTGGAGGGGCCAGTCAGGCCTCTGTGTCTTTCCCCCAGACTCTTTCTCTCTCTCTCTTTTTTTTCCTCCTTGTTTACAGCTTCAGAGAGCTCAAGGCCCATAAATCTTGAGGGGCCTACAGAGCGCAGAGCACATTTGTATGCATCGTTAGGACTCGCTAATACCTAAGCCCATTAACGAGCGTGTATGCGCGTGGTTTCCGGTGTGTATTAACTTATAGTTAAATTCTGGAGGAAAGGGCATTGCGAATTAACATACACCAAATCCATCACGGGCTTTTGTCATATCAGAAGTCAGTCCATGGGTTTGGGGGGGTAGGTTCCCCGAGTTGGGGTGTACCCACCTTCCAAACTTTCTGGAGGAAGCCTAGAGGTTTGGGGAAGAAGACTCTCCTCCCGGCCTCCCCCCACCCCACCCCCGGCCAGCGGCTGCCCACCTGCGGGGTGGTGGAGGGGCAGGGAACCCAGTGGGGATGGCGGAGGTGGGAGGCGGGCGCGAGGAGGCCCCGGAGGCTGCAAGCCTAGGTTGTGCCGG